>JASAMZ010008167.1:0-56612 GCA_030248115.1 Linhomoeus sp. GSCO2_2 | reverse complement strand
TTGTTCGTTCAGTTCCAGTATTGCTATCATTTTCAGCCGACGTTCTCGCATTGCTGAATTTCGATGCGTCCACAGCGCAGCCGTCGAATACCGTGTCTGACGATTTACTACAACAAGAACAAAACCAAGAAAAACCTCAAAAATCAACCGATATATTCGAGGCGCTTTCGGCTACCGTATCCGATATCCCTCAGAGTCTATTGGCCTCTAGCGACGACGTTGGAATGCTAGGTGTGGCGATTTTTTTGAATTTTTGTGATTTTTTATGTATTTTTGAAATTGGTTAAATTTCAGCCATGACCCGCAGTCCGGCCGCCACCCCGTTAACCGCGAAAAAGTCGGAAATTTTGCAGAATACAAAGGAAATGAATGAAAACGACGACAAATACGCCGTGCTACAGGGGTGTCTTCTCTGGTGGCAGTGGGGACGCTTCTACGGTGAACTCAGCATCAGTGGTGTCGCCCACTGCGGGTGGGAATAGTTTTATTTTGCACGGTCAGAATTTGGAATTTTGCACATTCGCTTCACGAACCACTCGCGATTGCCTACCCCATGTGTTTTTGAAGACCCCCCCCCCCCCCCCTAAATCCGGTCCCCCCCCCCCGCCCCGTCCCGAGGGGGCGCGTTACAAGTATGATTCCCCACCCCCTTCCCCACTCCCTCCATCCCCCCATTCACTCCTTCTCCCTCTTCATGTCTCCCTCCATCCGCCTTCCTCCATGCCCCCCCCCCCCCCCATCCCCCTTGCTCCTCCCTTCCCCCCCCCCCTCTCACTCCATCCCCCTCACTCCCCTCCCCTTGCTTCTCCCTCCCCTCCCCCTCTCACTCCACCCCCCCCCCCCCGTCTCCCTCCATCCCCCTCCCACCCCCCCCCCCAATTCCCTCCATGCCACCCCCCCCCCCTCGCTTCCTCCCTCCCTCCTACCGCCTCACCTCTTCCATCCCCTCTTCCTTTAGACATTTCGAGGACAAATTCATGATTTTTTTACATTTTCCGTAGAATCCTACGTCCAGTGGCAGCATTTCTGCAGCGGCTGGCAAATTTGCCTCTTGGAACTGGAGTCGAATTCTGATGATAATGAAACTTTTTCCACGAAATCGCGCCTAATTTTCGAATTGGCGGCCGCAATTTTGAAACAAGAACCCAATTTCGCCGAGCAGTTGGTGCACTTTCTGACGGCGGCCGTTCGGTGCGTGTTGCGTGTTTATGGAGCTAAACACGCACAGAGATGTGCTAAACACGCACAAATTTAGGTTTGTGGAGCGTTACGAAACGAATATCGAACTAATTCCCTACTGCCTACAGTGTCTGGCTTTCGCGGCCAAATTACATCCGAATGAGGTGAGGTGTTAGAGTGTATTTTGCATTTTTTTAGAAAGTTTAAAATTTTCATTGATTTTATGCAGATTCTCGCCAAGTTATCCGAAATCGGCGCTTTGCCTACCGTCGTTTCGAACGAAAATCTTGACAAAACCGAATTGCGACCTGGGTTAATTGGAGAAATTTTGCGCTATTTGGATTTGAATTCTAGAAATTTCGAAAATTTCCACAAAACAAAAATCGACATTACCAATGCCTTCTTGGAACTACTGAAACATCTGACGGAGGTTTGTGTTCGGTTCGTGTTGCGTGAATGTCGCGCTAAACACGCAACACGCCACGTTTCAGGCGCCAGAGGTGGCGGAACACCCTGTATTTTTGGGCTCGGTGGAATTTTTGCTGTGTTGGCTATTTGTGGAGTACAAAAACTGGAATTACGGCGAAAATTCGGAACGAAAGGACGAGATTGGTAATTTTAAATTTTTAGAGTTTTATCTAAGTTCTCAAAATCGAAAAATACCCCTGTTTCAGTGGACAAAATGCTGGAAATCGTTCACAAGAAACTACAATTGGCCTCCGCCGAAAAAATAGTTCCGCCCGCCGCGAAATTGTGCCTCGACCAGTTATTAGGCGGCGTCGCGAGCGCTATTTTGGCGGAATTAGTGGGTGTAGGAGCGGATTATCTGAATGCGGTTTTCGAATTGCGGCCGGGGTAGGAAAACGTATATTTTGCGTAAAATTTTCAAAGATAGCTTGTACTTTGTGCAAATTTATAGTTCCCGCCAGGCGGCCCAGGCGGTGAAAATGACGCTGAGATCTCTATCGGTTTTGTCGAATCTGTTGGATTATTGCTCGCGAAATTTGGAAAATAACGCCACTTTGCCACTATTCGAGCTGCTATTCGCGCACGATTTCGGCTCCGTTCAAGGACAGACGGCCGTGTCACGAATTGCGCAACTTCTGCTGTTTCGGTGCGTGTTTTGGGAGATTGGTGCGTGTTTTGGGAGATTGGTGCGTGTTTTGGGAGGTTTGTGCGTGTTTTGGGAGATTGGTGCGTGTTTTGGGAGATTGGTGAGTATTTTGGAGATTGGTGCGTGTTTTGACGATTGGTGCGTGTTTAGAAGATTGGTGCGTGTTTTAGAAGATTGGTGCGTGTTCTAGAAGGTTGGTGCGTGCTTTGGGAGATTGGTGCGTCTTTTCGACGATTGTGCGTGTGTTGGGAGATTGGTGCGTGTTTGAGCGGTTACTGCGTGTTTTGGAGGTTTGGTGCGTGTTTTGGGAGATTGGTGCGTGTTTTTGGAGGTAGGTGCTTGCTTTGGGAGGTTGGTGCATGTTTTAGGAGATCGGTGCGTGTTTTTGCTGTTTTTCCTGTTGGTGCGTGTTTAGGGAGATTTGGTGCGTGTTTTGGTGGTGGTGCGTGTTTTGGGAGATTCCCTTGCGTGTTGGCAGATTGGTGCCTGTTTTGACAGATTTATAGGCGTTTCCAATTTCAGTTTCGACAATCGCCCGGCGAAAATGGCCCTGATCTGTCTGAAAAAGTTGGGCGCGCTATTTCCCGCCACCCTATTGTCGAGTTTGGGCGAAGATTGCGTGGATTCGACGCTTTGCGGCGCTATTTTCTGCCGTCTGTCCGGCCCGATGGAAGACACGCAATTGAAAATCTACTTGCTGCAGTTTTTGCAGTCTTTGGTGGAATTTCAGCCCGCTTTGGCGGAACGAGTGCTGGGTGAGCAAATTTGTGTAATTTGTTTAATAATATGTGTAATTTGGTTAATAATATGTGTAATTCGGTTAATAATATGTGTAATTTGGCTAAAAATGTGTGCAATTTGGCAACCAGGCAAGTCGTCCGGGGGACGCAGTATACTCCACAAATTTGAACTCCTACGCACGGTGACTCCTCTGCTGTTGTGGCCTCCTGACACTCCCAATCGCAAAACTAATGCCGAATTCGTGATCTACATCCCAGAATAGCCCAGAATCGACATACAACACCCCTAACTTCCTATGGACTCGCAGAACCGAAATTCTGCACTTGGGGTACGGTAGCATGCGAATTCGTCATAGGTACGCTTAAACATCATCTAAACGCTAAACGAATGCCAAATTCGTAATCAGCGGCCCCGAAAACCCCGAAATCGAGTATAATATCGAGAAAGTCGACCCGACACCCACAATTCAAACGGACGCGGCAGGGATACTGTAGCTGAGAAAGTTTCTCAAAAACACTTTTCTGGACCAGATTTAAGCGTAGAATCGTTTAAAACCACTTTTGGAACGATTTGGCTACGCATTCGAGCGCTAGAAGCGCCGAAACGCGAAAATCGCAATTTTCGACTCCGGAGTCAAAAAAGTTCCACCAAGATAACTTTTTTGTGTTTCAACCGATTTTCTCCGTTTATGGCTCATTCGATAGAGGACATCTGGGAAGGAGCAACAAGAGTGGTCTCGCCGCTCTAGCTGCTACCTAGCTCACACAGCACCCCGTCAAAGTCGACCCGGGGCCAAAATTCGCGAATTTTTCAAATTTGGCGCCAAAATAGGTCCCGCAGCGATCCAATTCATTTCTTCCACCCTCGGCCCTATCGAGTACTACAACATATCAAAAGATAGTATATACCATTACATGCAACTTTTTCGAGTTCTACCTTGCCTAATGCATTTTTCAGTACTTTGAAAATTTACATTTTTGAATTTCCCGCCAACGGAGTCCCGCAGCGTGACCCCATATGTCGTGCAGGTTGCCCACCCACTGGGCCTACCCAACGCAAAAGACCGTTCGCAAATCGGCCGCTTCGCGCTCGAGCTACATCCGTTGCAATTTTCTGCTTCCGCGCACAAACGCTATATACTCCACACTTTTTTGTGGAGTATAAAAAATTCGTTTGATTGGTCGACTCACAAAGAATTCATGTCGTTTCGTAGACTCTGAGAAATTGGTTCTTTTCTTCGTCAAAGCACCGAAAAGTTGCCCTTTAATGTAATATTTAAAATTGTGTTGAAAAGAACTTCCCTTAGTAGTGAGAAGATGTCTAATTTTTATACTCCACAAAAAAGTGTGGAGTATATAGCGTTTGTACGCGAAAGCAGAAACTTACAGTCAACGGCGTTCGCGCGTGAAGCGGCCGATTTGCAAACGGTCTTTTGCGTTGGGTAGGTCTAGTGGGTGGGCAACCTGCACGACATATGGGGTCACGCTCCGGAACCCCGTTGGCGGGAAATTCAAAAATTTAAATTTTCAAAGTACTGAAAAATGGGTTAAACAAGGTAGAACTCGAAAAACTTGCATATAATGGTATATACTATCTTTTGATATGTTGTAGTACTCGATAGGGCCGAGGGTGGAAAAAATGAATTGGATCGCTGCGGGACCCATTTTGGCGCCAAATTTGAAAAATTCGCGATTTTTGGTCCTTTTCCGACTTTGACAGGTTGCTGTGCGGGCTAGGTAGCAGCTAGAGCCGCGAGACCGCTTTTGTTGCTCCTTCCCAGATGTCCTCTATCGAATGAGCCATAAACGGAGAAAATCGGTTAGAACACAAAAAAGTTATCTTGGTGGAACTTTTTTGACTCGGGGGTCGAAAATTGCGATTTTCGCGTTTCGACGTCTGTAGCGCCCGAATGCGTTGCCGGATCGTTCCAAAAGTGGTTTTAAACGATTCTACGCTAAAATCTAGTCCAGAAAAGTGTTTTTGACATATTTGCAGAGCTACAGTAACCCAGCCGCGTCCGTTTGAATATTGGGTGTTGGGTCGACTTTCGCGATATTATACTCGATTTCGGGGTTTTCGGGGGCGCTGATTACGAATTTGTTATTCGTTTAGCGTTTAGATGATGTTTAAGCGTACCTATGACGAATTCGCATGCTACCGTACCCCAAGTGCAGAATTTCGGTTCCGGAGGTCCATAGGAAGCTATGGGTGTTGTATGTCGATTCTGGGGTATTCTGGGATGTAGATCACGAATTAGGCATTAGTTTTGCGATTGGGAGTGTCAGGAGGCCACAACCGCAGAGGAGTCACCGTGCGTAGGAGTTCAAATTTGTGGAGTATACTGCGTCCCCCGGACGACTTACCTGGTTAGGCCTAAGCGACCCTGGCAAAGCGGGCGGCGTCGAAAATGAAGCCAACAGCACTATTTTATCCGCCGTGAGCGCAATTTTGGAGTCCGAAGCGCAATTTCCCCAATTGATGCTGGCAGTCTATGAATTTCTGCACGTCTTGTGGCAGAGAAAAATCACTTTGGCTTTGGAAAAGTTGATGGGAGAGGATAAGGAGAGGTAATTTTTCAACATTTTATGAGAATTATGTTAAAATTGTTCAAGTTGGGATACTTTTTCTAGATTCTACGCAATTTTGTGCGCCCCATTGTTGGAAGGGGAGCAAACGTTTTATTTGAAATTGGTGGCGCCGGTTCTAAAAATACTTTCCGCCGATATCGAATTTAATGGCAAAATTGTGCCCGAGTTGAAAAAAGTATTTTTGGATGGTAGAATTTTGGAGAAAACTCGAGTGGAATTAATGTATTCGAAAATGCGGGATTTATTGATCGCAAAGGTTAGGATTTTGTGTATGTTTTAATGAAATTTGCACATTTTTTGCATTTTGTCAATTTTAGCTTCCCGAGAGCCAAAAATGCGAGATTTTGGATGCGATTCCGGGTTTTTTGGCCGTTTTGGCGAAGCAAACCGAAAAAATTGTGCCAAAAGAATTGGGCGGCGCTATTTTGGAGCGGCAATTCGCCCTAATTCGAATGGTGAACAATTTTTGTGCGATTAATTTGAATTTTGTGTGTTTTTGGATGTGATTTTTAGACTTTCGACCACATTTCCGACGCGGACAGCGAATTCTGCCTGGTCAAAGCGGCGTCTAGAACTCTTGGCGCGCTATTCGATTGCTGGATAAGGTTTGTAAGACTTGTGTGTATTTTATTGAATTCTTATTTCCCATAAAAGTCGATCGCAAAATGTTAGTTTTTACTCTGAGACGATATTTGTTCGTTTGTACACGCTTTTAACCAAATAAAAGCGATTTCTACCTTTGGAACGTATCTTACAAACTCCAAAATTATTTTTGTCACAAATTGTGCCAATTTTGTGAATTTTAGCGCCGTCAACGACAGATCCGCTATTCGAGAGGCGATATTCAAAATTCTCAGTGGAATTAGCGATAAACTGCTACCGTACATCGTTCCCGCGTCCGGCGACCTTTTCGTGGCGCCTTTTCGAAAATTCGTGAAAATTTCCGCCAAAAATGGGGAAAATTTCGACGATTTTGTGGCCCCAATTGGGGTGATTTTGGAAAAATTGTTCGTTCTGTACTTCAATTCGACTGGAGGCGATTTCGAGTCGAAATCGTACACAATTCTGAGAAAGGTTGGAAATGTGGCGTAATTTTCGGTGCGTGTTGCGTGTTTATGGGGTTTGCGCGAATATCGGCTGCTGTAGTCATTGATTGGCAGCGCATACTGTAGCGTACCAATTTTTCGTACCAATTTTTCATAAATTTTTAAAGGGCGAAAATTTAACAGTAGATACTGTACTTTTCCGTGCTGATTTATCAAATTTTTTTACAAGTCGAAAATTCGAAATTTTGAATTTCCAGAGTTGCGCGCTCTGGCTCTGCCTATTGGATCAGTTGGTCGCTACCGTATCCATGGAGGTTTGCGCGCCAATTTTGAAAAATCACTCGATTTTGCGCAATCTGGTCGCGATTCTGGAGGGCCAGGCGAAAAAGGTGCGTCTTTAGATCTGTGCGTGTTGCGCGTTTTTTGAACAATGCTCCAGAATTGCGTAGTTTTAGAATTTCTTCGATCCCGAACTACACTTGGTGTGCCTGGAACTATTTTCCAACGGTCTGAGCGCGAAAAACGACGGATCTTCGCAATTTTTCGAATTGCTACGATTCTCCGGAGCTTTCGAATACGTTAATCTTGAGCTGCAACAACATCTTTCGCGCAATATCGTCCCGATTTTGCCGAAAATTACGCAAGTTTTGGCGAAATTCGTCTCTGCGGGCCTCAAAAATTGCGACCGGAGGGAATTCGGGCAATTTTCGCTGGAATTCGTGGCATGCTATGAGGAATTACTGCTGCAAGTTTGTAATTTTTGTGTTTTGATTATCAATTAAGGTATAAAATTGTGCAATTATTAGATTTTGGACGCGGAAAAATGCCTCGAAAATGAGCCGGCTCTAAACGCGGCGAAAATGGTGCTTATTCTACTGGTCGAATTGGCGAAATACCAGAAAACGTGGAAATTGGAGACGCCGAGAAATTTCCAAGTTATTATGGTATGAATCCTGAATTTAATTCCGCTATTTCAGCGAATTTTAAGGAAAAATGTTTACAGCTTTCCGCTTCCTGCCTTGGTACAAGTTTGGTGCGATCCCTGTCGCGCCCTGGCGTCGCTTCGGTGCGTGTTGCGTGTTTATCAAAATCGTTGCGTAATTAGTGGAAATTTGACCCTTTCAGAGACGCAAAATGGAGGAGAATGATTTGTCAAAGGAAAAACTGGAGTGCCTAGTGCTGAGTGTCAAATTTCTGGGTCGTTTTTCGCCCAATTTGGCCGCAGTTTGCAACGAAGAGGTGAAGTTGTCGGAATAGTGCAAAAAAACTTGAGAGTTTTGACACTTTGCATGTTTTCGAGCGAACAAGCTGTTTTAAAAAAGTTGAGTTGTTTTATTGATACAGAGTGGTTTGTGAGTGTTTTAAAGTGGAAGAGTAAAAGAGTGGATACTCTTGTAAAGTATTTCGAAGCCTTTCCGATATGACGCGCGCCCGCCCGGAGTCCACTATTCATGCGCTACTTCTGACACGCTCCTTTCTGAGGGGTTCTTACAGGGTAACATTGGGATCGCCCGGGATTAATTTTTTGAGCAAGACACACGCATTTCTGTGCGGTTGTTGCAAGGCAACATTGGGATCGCCCGGGATTGATTTTTTTAGCAGACAAAGTTGTTCGTAAGACAAGTGTTTAAAAAACAAAAGTTTTTCTTTAGGAATGACCGTTCAACAACTGCCTCAACGTAAGCTTTCAAACGGTCGAACGAATGCCGCTCTACAACGTAAGACGAGCGAGTTAGATTTGCTGTTTGAACCTTTGAGTTACTGTAGCTCGCCAAATTCAAACTTTCCGATCTCGGCTTCTCTTAACGGAATGATTAATGTGACGAAACCTATTCAATAAACTCAAGATCGTCTCTCTACGACGGAAGACGAGCGAGCTAAAGAAGTTTTCCGTTTTGAACTTTTGGGTTACTGTAGCTCGCGATTTTCAAACTTTTGAGTTTCGACCAATAGAAGAACAAATGATCAGTGAGTCAAGAGCTATCCAGCAACTCAAGATCGTCTCTCTACGACGCACGCTGAGCGAGTTAGAGCGATTTCTATGCTGAAAACGCGAGAATGTCGTTTTTGTAGTACGTGTTTGCGCAATTAAAACATTTTTACGCCAAGTGAAAGAGCACGTCGAGACCTTTTAGTTGACCTATCGCACGCCGCTCTACGACGTAAGACGAGCGAGCTAGAAGCGCTTTGCGTTTTGACCTTTGGGTTACTGTAGCGCGCGCAATTCAAACTTTTGAATTTTGTAGTCTCTTAGCGACATTACCAGTGAGTCAAGACCTTTCCGTAGAGCCCAAGATCGCCTTCCTACGACTTACCAACGCCGAGATCTGAGAGCGTGACGAACGAACGGACGAACGAACGGACGAACGCACGAAAAGCTCTCGTAGGGGTTCGCCCGGCTGAGGCCGGGCGAAAAAATGGAAAGAATTGGACTTTTGGAATGACATTACTAACAGAAATCGGAATTTTGGTTTCAAAGCGCAGATTTCGATCAATTTGACGATTCAAAATTTGATGAATTTTGGCTAAGTTTGTTATATTAACATTTTCGAAAACTCAATTTTATTTGAATTTCGAACCAAACACTGTGGCAGTTGTCGTTCCCTGAAATACGTTAATTGGAGCCGAAAATCGGCGTTTTGGCTTCAAAATGGTGGTTTTGACAATTTTTAGGATTTCGACGCGGATTCCCACGAAAACGTGCTAATTTTGGACTTTTCCTCATTTTCGTCCGCCTCGCTTCACACCAAGAGAGAGCCGCTTTCGTTTGGGACATTGATTACAGCCGTGCAACTATGCGTCGCCGCTATGAGAAAGGTCTGCTGTTGTAATTTGTTGTTGTATTTGTGTTTTATAGTTGTTTTTTAGTATTTCATTCTGTTAGACGGACACAGCGCGAACCGCCAGCCCGTCCGCAAAATTGGCCGGCCTATCTTTTCCCATGATTGAGGACAGGTGAAAATTTGAATTTTCAAGATTTGCGCGATACAAATTTTAAAATTTTTCAATTTCAGAACCCTGACGCGCCTACTGTTCGAGCAATCTGTCGAATTACTACTGAGTCAGACCGCACTTATTCTTAGGCAGTCGCACTTAGACCGTTCCCAGAAAGCGGCTGTGGCTCGAGAACTCACTTCGGAATTGGTATACGCGGTTTTGGCGCGAAATTCAAATTTAGAAAAATTCAAATTTCGAATTTTCAGGGTACCGTACTCCAGCGCTGCCACCGCTACGCGAGTGGCGGCAGTTCCCCCCAAGCGCAGAGAAGGGCGATTTTGACGCCCTCCAAAGCTCCCAGCTCTTTCGATTTGGATTTCGTGAAATTCGCCATGGAATTCGTGTCGAATTTGGCGCAATTTAGCGGCTGAATTTGTGTTTACTTTTGTTGTGAAAACGCCAGTTGTGTGATGAGAAACGGTCAGAGTTTCGAGCTATATGCGCCCGGCCTCAGCCGGGCGACAGGCGCCACCCTGCGAGAGCTCGGCGTGCGTGCGTCCGTCCGTACGTCACGCTCTCAGATCTCGGGGTTGGAACGTTGTAGAGAGGCGATCTTGGGCTCTTTGGATAGGTCTCGGCTCACATATCATGCCGCTATACCAGGGTAGAGGAGACTCAAAAATTCGCATTTCGCGGTTTACACTAACCCAAAGGTGCATTAGTTGTGGGTTAGGAGAAGGAAGCGGAAACAACACAGTGCTACACGATTAGATGGCCTCAACGCAGTGTTATTGATCTACCGATGCTACGTCGTGTAATCACATACCTAGGAATGGCGATGTCCCTATTCTCGGCTCGCACAATGCAAGAACACCTAGCGGGGAGGGAAGGAGGGAGGGAGGGGCGATAGGGATGAAGGAAGGTGAGGAGGGAGGGAGGGAGGGAGGAAGGATGGGTGACGCAGATCTCGAAGTTACCTTGTAAAAGTCACGTATTCTCAGACTCTGCCTCGGACTCTCCAAACGGGGAAACGCGGACGCGATTACTATTTAGTCTACTAGCACAGTGGCAGGCCGACGGGTGAAGCAAAAGGAAGGAAGGAACGGAGAACTCGCGCCTACAATGTTGAGAGAGAGACGCAATTGCGGCCTATTGTGTGTTGTAACGAAGCTGTGAACGACGTCTCATTCGATGGGTGTCGTGGTCTGCCATGTCGAATCAATCCGGTTGTCGCCGCCATAGAACCTACATACACACAATTGCACCGGTCGTCACAAAGAAACCTGCCGAACAATTAGGGCTTTCCACACTTCGCACTGGCGGACGTAACGATTAATGCCATCAATGAACGTTACTTGGGGACGAATCAAAGTATGTAACTGGCGACGTTGCATCGCGTCGATTTTTGGGGTTCTACGGGATGACGTTCGCGAATTCGGCATTAGTTTTGCGCTCGGATGTGTCAGGCGGCCACAACAGCAAACGAGTCACTAGGGGGTACGTGTGTGAATTTGTGGAGTATACTGCATCCCCCGGACAACTTGTCCGGTTTACAAACAGCATTTCACCCCTCGAAAGTGAGCTTGTTTTGGCGAAAACCGCGCTTTCTATTGAAATGAATACGCACCGAAAGAGGGCAAAAGACGCAACGCGCACAGCTCGCGACGCTGGAGAGAGACTAGAGAACGCAGTGAAGCGAAAGGGAACAAAGCGACGTATTTGAGACGAGAATTTTTTAAAAAGAACACAAAATGCACAAAAATTTCGCGCCCAATCTGAGCCGCTCGTAGGACAGAACGTACCACGATATCACAAGACCGTGAGAGACGAACAAACGAATGCCACAAAACGACCACGAGTGATACAGTAACCCACTTTTGATTCAGCTCGAGAACACAAAGTCAAAGGAGCCGCTTATGGAATGCTCGGAAAGCTTGCCTTCGCCCGTGGCAACGGAGTAATCCAGCGTGTAGTCGAGCAGGAGCTGCAAAATTGCAAAAAAATTAACAAAAATGCAATCGAAACTTGAAAAATGACAACAATCGCTATATTCCATGAACAAGCTCCGGTATTAAAAAGTTGAGTTTGTATTCTGACTGACATTGCATAGAGTTGCGTTCTTTCTGCAGAGAGTGCGAGAGCTCATCGCCCGTATTGCTCCGCTTCACGAGCTCCCCCTTCGCAAGAGGGTATTGCTTAGCAATATTGATATCGCCCGGGATTTGGTATTTAGAGCAAGAAAATCTCTCTTTCGAGCAACGCTTTTAAAAAAGTGACAAAAAACTTGTCAAAGTTTTGACAAACACATTACAGAGCACAAAAGAACGCACTATGAGCAATCAAGTCGTGTCGTACTTCTGTCCATGGAGCAAAACGAAGTTTATTTTTCTTGGCGCGTGTAGTACGTAGCGAGCCTTGGAATGACATGCCGAGTGTCGCTCTAATCGCAACATGAGCAATTCAGAAAGTTCCAGAGTAAAACTCAAAACTATTGTTTCTGTGATGCATGTTATAGTCAATTACAAAATGTTTGCTGACACATGAAAGAGCACGCCGAGAGCTTACAATTGACGTGTCGATTGCCGCTCTATGACGTAACACGAGCAAGTTAGAACCGCTTTGTGCTTTTGCACCTTTGGGTTACTGTAACTCAAGAAATTCAAATTTTCAAGTTTCGCAAACAATCCGTGAGTCGTGAGCTATCCACTGAGCTCAAGATCGTCTCTCTACAACGCAAATTGAGCGAGTCAGAGCGACTTTAGTGTTCGAATCTCGAGAATGGCGTTTCCCGTGGTGCGTGTTTGCGTAATGTTAAAAAATGTTGCTGCCGCATGAAAGAACACGTCGAGAGCTTTCACCTGACGTGTCGATTGCCGCTCTACGACGTAAGACGAGCGAGTTAGAGCCGTTTTGCGTTTTCGGACCTTTGGGTTACTGTAACTCGCGAATTTCAAACTTTGAGTTTTGATCAATGGGAGAATAAATGATCAATGAGTCGAGAGCTATCCAAGGTGCTCAAGATCACCTCTCTACGACGCAAGACAGACGAGTTAGAGCCGTTTTGCGTTTTAAACCTTCGGGTTACTGTAACTCGCGAAATTCAAATTTTTGAGTTTCGACCAATGGGAGGACAAATGATCAGCGAGTCGAGAGCTATCCACTGACCTCGAAATTGTCTCTCTACGACGCAAGTTGAGCGAGTTAGAACGATTTTAGCGTCAAAATGTCGAGAATGGCGTTTTCGGCGGTGCGTGTTTGCGTAATTGAAAGAACTTTTGCAGTCGCATGAAAGAACGCGTCGAGAGCTTTCACCAGACGTGTCGATTGCCGCTCTACGACGTAACACGAGCGAGCTAGAGCCGTTTTGCGTTTTGACTTTCGGGGTACTGTAGCGCGCGCAATTCAAACTTTTGAATCTCGACTTCTCTTAGCGGAATGATCAGTGAGTCGAGACCTATTCGTAGAGCCCAAGATCGTTTCTCTACGTCTTTCCAACGCCGAGATCCGAGAGCGTTACGCACGCACGCACGTACGCACGCCGAGCTCTCCTAGGGTGTCGCCCGGCTGAGGCCGGGCGAAAAAACTCGATTCTGCGACCGTTCCTAACGCTTTAGCTAAGCCTTTCATTCAGTGAAACCGGGAAACCGTCAAATTTCAATGGTGTAGACATTGCGGAACTTTCAAACACCCAAAGCTACAGTATACCTTCGTCGCGTCGCCCATTCCGTTATTCACAGCGACCAGAAGCACCTGAGATATCGCTTGTTGGGGGAAAATGGGGTTGTAGGCGGGTAGGCTGTCGCCGCTGGCATTTTGGCACTTCACGAGCTGCGAAATTGATAAAATTCCAATCTAAATCTTTTTCAAAAAATGAAAAATTAATTCCCATGGCCTACAGCTTCATTCGAAGGCGAACGCGCGGTGAATTTCACGCCGCTCAGAGGCCTGTCCATCTGAGAAGAGACGCTAGCCACAGCCACGTTTATAGTATTTGTTGTATTTGTTGTATTTCTAGTAGAAGGTCGATTGGCCGTGTAGTGAAGCACTACTTTGATGCCGTGACGGTCCACGACTAACAGAGGGGGTCGGGAGCCTAAAACATGAAAATGCAAATTATCCTTAGTTAAAAACTAGTGCCTTTAGCCCGTAGGAGATACTCAAAAATCTAAAGCCCATTCAAATTATGCAGCTCATGGTATTGACTCATGGCGCCCAGCCACTGCTCACAAGTGCCTATAGTAACGTCAGATAGATTCAAAAGTCATTTGACACTGTGCCCCTGACAGTGCCTGCATTTACCATTGAACCTGCTCCCGTGCCTCTGAATACACTGAATCTAACATATTGATGATTGCGTTTAGCCCTTAGGAGATTTCAGATAGATCTATAGTCGTTTGAGATAGTGCCCCTGCCAGTGCCTACATTTACCATCGCACCTGCTCCAGTGCCTCTGAATACACCTCAGGGTCTCACAGCGACAGCTCTGTAGTGAATTGTGATGCATTGGCGCGAAATTTGCACAAAAGTGGCCTGCAGTCACTTCTGAGTGCTCAAAATGTACTGCGCAGTCGATATTTTCGTGATTTTCATGGAATTTAGACGTCGGCCAAAGTCCACAATAGGACGTTTTCTATTCCAGGCCAAGGCGGTTCTTTTGATGTATAGATCATCGCGATCCGTCAACGCTGTCGAGAGTTATCGTGTTAACAAACAGACAAACAAACAGACACACTCTATGCCGCTTAGTATATAGGACTAGAGCCTTTAGCCCGTAGGAGAATCTCTATGGTCAATAGCCCATGAGTGGCATTACAGTTGGATCTCAAGTCATTTGTCTCTGTGCCTTGGATGTACCTCGTATGACATTTCAGATAGGTCTCAAGCCATCCACCCCTGTGCCCCTGCCAGTACCTACATTTATCATCGCATCAGCTCCTGTGCCTGCAAATACACAATAGACGCTTGGGTTTAGCCCATAGACATTTGGGTTTAGCCAATAGGACATTTCAGGTAGAACTCAAGCCACTTGACACTGTGCCCCTGCCAGTGCCCACATTTAGCCTCGCGCCAGCTCCCGTGCCTGTAAATATGCAATAGACGCTTGGGTTTAGCCCGTAGACATTTGGGTTTAGCCCGTAGGAGATTTCAGATAGATCCAAAGAAATTTGGCATAGATCCAAAGCAGTTTGGTGCTGCGCCCCTGCCAGTGCATGCAGTGCCTGCAAATATACTTTGAAGTCTCACAATGACAACTCTGTCATGAATGGTGACACTGTAAAGTGCTTTAGGCGCGAAATCAATCCTCAATCACAACGTGTGGTGCCTTCTGTGCTCAAAATGTACTGGCGCAGCCGATATTTGTGAAATATTGTGGAATTTAGTCATCAGTAAAAATTCTAAAATAGGAGGTGCAAAACTACTGTGAATGGTGGTCAGTTTAAGCTATAGACCATCCCGATCGCTCAACGATCTCTAGAGTTGTGGCGTTCGCAGAGCCACAGACAAACAAACGGACAGAGTTTTGCCGCTTAGTATAAAGGACTAGAGCCTTTAGCCCGTAGGAGAATCTCTATGTTCAATAGCCCATGGGTGATCTGCACAGTGTGAAAGAGATAATGCAATCATCAAATTCAGTGCACCGCAGGACTTTGAGGTAGATCTCAAATCCTTTGACACTGTGCCCCTGCCAGTGCCTGCATTTAGGATCGCACCAGCTCCCATGCCTGTAAATACATAATAGACACTTGGGTTTAGCCTGTAGTCACTTGGGTTTAGCCCGCAGTACATTTCAGATAGGTCTCAAGCCATTCGACCCTGTGCCCCTGCCAGTGCCTACATTTAGGATAGCATCAGCTCTTGTGCCTGCCAATGCACAATAGATGCTTGGGTTTAGCCTGTAGACATTTGGGTTTAGCCAATAGGACATTTCAGATAGATTTCAAGTCATTTGACACTGTGACCCTGCCAGTGCCTACATTTAGGCTCACACCAGCTCCCGTGCCTTTAAATACACAATAGATGCTTGGGTTTAGCCAATAGACACTTGGGTTAAGCCCATAGGAGATTTCAGATAGATCTAAAGACATTTGACATATACCCCAGGCAGTTTGATGCTGTGCCCCTGCCAGTGCATGCAGTGCCTGCAAATACACTTCTGTGTCTCACAACGACAACTCTGTCATGAGTGGTAACACTGTATAACGTTCTTGGCGCGAAATCAAGTGTCAATCACAGCTTGTGGTGCCTTCTGTGCTCAGAATGTACTGGTGCAGTCGATATTTTCGAAATATTGTGGAATTTAGTCATCAGTCAAAGTTCTAAAATAGGAGGTGCAAAACTACAGTGTATGGTGGTCAGTTTAAGCTATAGATCATCCCGATCTCTCAACGATCTCTAGAGTTATGGCGTTCACAGACAAACAGACAAACAAACAGACAGACGGACAGAGTTTTGCCGCTTAGTATATAGGACTAGAGCCTTTAGCCCGTAGGAGAATCTCAATGGTCAATTGTGTATGGGTAATCTGCAGAGCATGAAGGAGAAAACGCAATCATCGATTCAGTGACTGCAGGACAAGTAGTTGGATCTCAAGTAATTAGACCCTGTTCCCCTGCCAGTGCCTATGTTTAGGATCTCACCATCTCCAGTGCCTGTAAATACACAATAGACACTTGGGTTTAGCCCATAGACAATTGGGTTTAGCCCATAGAACATTTCAGATAGATCTCAAGCCAACCGACCCTGTGCCCTTGCCAGTGCCTACGTTTAGGATCGTACCATCTCCCGTGCCTGTAAATACACATTAAACACTTGGGTTTAGCCCATAGACATTTGGCTTTAGCCCATAGGAGATTTCAGATAGATCTAAAGTCATTTGACATAGATACAGAGTAGTTTGATACTGTGCCCCTGCCAGTGCACACAGTGCCTGTGAATACACTTTGGAGTCTCACAACGACAACTCTTTAGTGAATTGTGACACTGTAAAGTGCTTCTGGTGCGAAATCAAACGTCAGTCACAGGGTGTGATGCTTTCTGTGCTCAGAATGTACTGGCGCAGCTGATATTTATGAAATATTGTGGAATTTAGTCATCGGCCAAAGTTCTAAAAGCAAAGATGCAAAACCGCGTGTTATGACGGTCAGTTTAAGCTATAGATCATCGCGATCCGTCAACTGTAGCGAGCGCTAGAGCGTTCACAGACAAACAGACGGACAGAGTTTTGCCGCTTAGTAATAAGGACTAGAGCCTTTAGCCCGTAGGAGAATCTCTATGGTCAATAGTGTATGGGTAATCTGCAGAGCATGAAGGAGATAATGCAATCATCGAATTCAGTCCACTGCAGGACAGTACAGTTAGATCTTAGGTCATTAGACCCTGTGCCATTGTCATTGTCAGTGCCTATGTTTAGGATCTTGCCAGCTCCCGTGCCTGTAAATACACAATAGATGCTTGGGTTTAGCCCGTAGACAATTGGGTTTAGCCCACAGGACACTTCAGATAGATCTGAAACCATTCGACCCTGTGCCCCTGCCAGTGCCTACGTTTAGCATCGCGCCAGCTCATGTGACTGTAAATACACAGTAGACTCTTGGGTTTAGCCCGTAGACATTTTGGTTTAGCCAATAGGGAATTTTAGACAGATCTCAAGCCATTTGACACTGTGCCCCTGCCAGTGCCTGCATTCATGCTCGCACCAGTGCCTGTGCCTGTAAATACACAATAGATACTTGGGTTTAGCCCGTAGACATTTTGTTCAGCCCGTAGGAGATTTCAGATAGATCTAAAGACATTTGACATAGATCCAAAGCAGTTTGATGTTGTGCCCCTGCCAGTGCAGGCAGCGCCTGCGAATACACTTTGTAGTCTCACAACGATAACTCTGTCATGAGTGGTGACACTGTATAGCGCTTTTGGCGTGAAATCAGACGTCAATCACAGTGTGTGGTGCCTTCTGTGCTCAGAATGTACTGGTGCAGTCGATATTTTCGAAATAATGTGGAATTTAGTCATCGGTCAAACTTCTAAAATAGGAGGTGCAAAACTACAGTGTATGACGGTCAGTTTAAGCTATAGATCACCGCGAACCCACAACTGTGTCTAGAGTTATGGCGTTGACAGATCCACAAACAAACAAACAAACAGACGGACAGACTTAGGCGCCATAGTATATAGGATTTTAGTTTTCAAATTCTATATTTCAAATTAAATCGACAAATCAAAACCAAAAACCTTACCCACCGGGCTTCACTTCGCTCAACTCCACAGAGACGCCATCGAAAACTGTCTCATTAATCTTCCCTGGCCTCTCTACGGTGGGACTGCCGTTGAAGATCTGTTCTACGGGCGGCGCTCGAGTGGGGGCCTTGTCTACGGAGGGCATCACCTTGGCAGACTCTTCTACGGGCGTGACGAAGGCCGACTTGTCTTCTGCGGAGATCTCCGCAGAGGACCCTTCTGCGGGGACCACGCTGGTCGGGGCCTCGTCTACGGCGACGCCCGCAGACGTCTCGTCTACGGAGATCCCCGTAGACTTCTCGTCTGCGGCCTTGTCCAGTTGACTGAGGTCCAACAACTGGGCAGTGTCCGTCTCACTTCTCAGCTGCTTCATGGGCACTTTGGTGCGTTTCCTGCGCAAAAAATGCACAATTTTCTTTTTCCACATTTGCAAAAAAACAAAATCTTTCAAAAGCCTACTCGAAGAGCTCCCTCTGAGTCTGGGAGATGGAGTCCTGCCCTGAGGGCAAGCTTTCTTTGATCAGGACAGAGGAGAGTTGCTCCAAGTCCATTAGACCTTTCGAGGGAGCTTTGGTGTTGGCGTAACGCGTGTCTGAAGGGGGTTGGAATGAGTAGAGTGAGTGGGGGGGGGGGGGAGGGGAGGGAGGGAGGGAGGGAGGGGGGGGGGGAGGGAGGGAGGGAGGGAGGGAGGGAGGGAGGGAGGGAGGGAGGGAGGGGGGGGGGGGAGGTAGGCAATCGCGAGTGGTTCGTGAAAGCGAATGTGCAAAATTCCAAATTCTGACCGTGCAAAATAAAACTATTCCCACCCGCAGTGGGCGACACCACTGATGCTGAGTTCACCGTAGAAGCGTCCCCACTGCCACCAGAGAAGACACCCTGTAGCACGGCGTATTTGTCGTCGTTTTCATTCATTTCCTTTGTATTCTGCAAAATTTCCGACTTTTTCGCGGTTAACGGGGTGGCGGCCGGACTGGCGGTCATGGCTGAAATTTAACCAATTTCAAAAATACATAAAAAATCACAAAAATTCAAAAAAATCGCCACACCTAGCATTCCAACGTCGTCGCTAGAGGCCGATAGACTCTGAGGGATATCGGATACGGTAGCCGAAAGCGCCTCGAAAATATCGGTTGATTTTTGAGGTTTTTCTTGGTTTTGTTCTTGTTGTAGTAAATCGTCAGACACGGTATTCGACGGCTGCGCTGTGGACGCATCGAAATTCAGCAATGCGAGAACGTCGGCTGAAAATGATGCATAATTTCAGAAAGTGTAACAAATTGTTGACAGAATGCCTCGGGAGGGCCCCCCCCAAACCTCAGCTCTGCAAAAACGTTCGCCTGCGGCAGTAATAATCTGTTATTGCCGCTGTATTTCATCTATGTATGCAAATTTCGCCCAAAATATAGCGATTTTCACCTTTATTTGGCGCTTTACAATCTTCTCTACTTCTAGACCTCCCTCTAGCAAAAAGGTAGCGTGCATTGCAAACTGACAGTGTTCAGAATACATAATTTTAACTCAACTACAAAATCTACCATTGTGAAACATCAAAATTACAATTTTTCGCCTCGGACGGTGGCTGTTGCGTTTTCGGGCTGCCGACAGAGGGCGGCTTACGGTGGGGCTCTATTAGGCTTTTGAACCTTTCGATCGATCGATTGACTTCGTCGTTGATGGCTAAGACTTCGGCTGAAAGAATTTTCGCTATTTCAGTGTAAAAATACAACAAAAATACAACAAAAACACAAAAATACAGTACTCAATGCCATTTCTTCCTCGTCGGCAGCCTCGCCCGCGTAGCGAAACAGGGTGGGGCGGACGGTTTGTAGCGAGGCAGACAATTCCTGACAATTTGTTAACAAATTGTAATGGCTTAACGGTAGTTTTTGTCCAGTGGACAAGACAAATGTCGTCGCCTCGTCCAGTGGATGGACAAATACGTTTTGTGGTATGTCCAACAGAGTGGAAACCTCGAGAGTCAACCCTGCCCTATATGTACCTATATGTAGGTACGTTGCAAATCCGACAAGGACAAATATTTGTCCACTGAGGACAACACCCATTGTCCCCTCCATACTGAAAAATTCGAAATTTCACGATCACTCCCAACTATCCGAAACCCGACCCGCGTCAGATAAAACACGACAGACTCCATCTGAAGCAAACCACCGTAAATACTCTAACAAGCTACCCTCGACTTAAGCCACTACCCCCCCCCCCCCCCCCCACCGGCTCCCGTGAGAGGGGGGTTGTGTGAAAAATAAGCTCTCGGGGCCTTATTAGAGTTTAGTTTACCTGCTGCAGAGTGCCACTAATACTACAAACAAACCACAAAACAACACCTTCATTAGCTCTACGTCCTCGCCAGAAGAGCTCTCCAATCGAAAGTTGTCAATCATCTCATTCAAAAGTTTGGCGTTATTGCCGGCCGTTTGCAAGTCCTCGCTTCTCTTGGAGATCTTCTCCATCTTTTGGTCCTCCTGAATTTCAAAATATTGTGAATTTTGTAAAAAAACTTGTGCGCAAAAAATCGTGGCGAAAGAAAGTTTTGTACACAAGAGCCGCAACCGTGTAGAACTCGGGCGCAAATCGCGCGCAATTCATGCGCGACAAAACTTCCTCAAAAAGGAAATAATATTTCTTAATTCATCCTACAATTAACACATTTACAATACACAAAATTACAATTACACAAAATCCATAATTACATCAACGAAAATTGAAAACTTATTGCAACTTCCATACCATCCAATTATTAATAATTATTACAATACAATTAACAAATGGATGATAATTAATAAATCAACAATAAATAATCAGCATAACAATCAATAAACATTGGCACTAAATTAATGTCAAATTAAGCCAACTGTTACCATTAACCAATTCAAATTAAATAGTGCAAATACCAAATTGCAACTCACCGCTTTGACCATGCTTTTGATGAGCCTATTTGCCGCCTGCAAATCGTCCGGATTCGTGCTTTTCAAGAGGGCGGCCAGAAGCTAAAATTCAAATTATAGAATTGCACAAAATTCAAATTTTCAGAATACCGTATACCTATTACCAACTTCGGATTTTTCTTCATCTTCAAAAGAGGCGGCTTTGGGCCGAGGGGAGGGCGCGGGAATGGGGTCGGCGCTCAAAATCTGAAATTATTTTGAAAATTTGTATGCCGGCGGTATTACAAATATTACAAAGTTACCACACAATGGTACGAGGGAAATACAGTTACCGGCCCGAGAAAGAAGCTTTTGAAGTTGTACGAATGAGCTACAATCATCGACGAATACACAACACTACAAAATAGTTTAAATACCATTTTGCGCCCACTGCCAAAAATAATCCTATTTGCGCAAATTCCACAATCCAGACCGCGTTACTGTACTCAAACTAGAAAATACCGTAAGATAGCATATCTAGTACTACAAAATACAACAACACACGTTGTCCATGTAGGTAGGATCTGCCGTGATAACGCCCTGCTCTTTCAGCATGTCGTAGGCCTGCTTGACTTTGACCAAATGACTAAAATACGCTACAAAATTAAATTTTCAAAATTTAATTTCAATAAAATTTAAAAATCCCCACCGCATGGTCTGCTTCCAAGAGTACATCAGCTCTATAGTCCGCTGCTTGACGCGATCCTTGGTCTCGGCGCCAAGGTACTGTAAATTTGAAATTTAAATTTCAAGAATTCAAAAAGCGCGCCAAAACTCGCGCCCACCTTCGGCGAGAGGAGTTTGATGAGTTCGTTCAGGAAGCGGAATTTGGCCAGCTCGTTGTGAAAGCGCGGGCCACAGTTCCGAACGCACGCGTCCAGTGCCTGTGAAATAAAACACTATCGAATTCCTACAAAACCAGGCAAGTCGTGCGGGGGACGCAGTATACTCCACAAATTTGAACTCCTACGCACGGTGACTTCTCTGCTGTTGTGGCCTCCTAGCACTCCCAATCGCAAAAGCAATGCTGAATTCGTGATCTACATCCCAAAATACGCCAGATTCGTCATGCAACACCCCTAGTTTCCTATGGACTCCGGGAACTGAAATTCTGCACTTGGGGTACGGTAGCATACAAATTCGTCGTAGGTACGTTCAAACATCATCTAAGCGCTAAACAAATGGCAAATTCGTAATCAGCGCCCCCCGAAAACCCCAAAATCGAGTATAATATCGCAAAAGTTGACTTGACACCCACAATTCAAACGGACGCTGCAGGGATACTGTAGCTTCGAAAATTCTCCAAAACACTTGTCTAGACCAGATTTAAGCGTAGAATCGTTTGAAACTACTTTTAGAACGATTCGGCAACGCATTCGAGCGCTATAGACGCCGAAGTGCGAAAATTGCAATTTTCGACCCCGGAGTCGAAAAAGTCGCAGTGTAAGAAAGTTTTTTGTGTTTCGCCCGATTTTCTCCGTTCATGACTCATTCGATAGAGGACATCTGGGAAGGAGCAACAAGAGTGGTCTCGCCGCTCTAGCTGCTACCTAGCTCGCACAGCAGCCCATCAAAGTCGACCCGAGGCCAAAATTCGGGAATTTTTCAAATTTGGCGCCAAAATGGGTCCCGCAGCGATCCAATTCATTTTTCCACCCTCGGTCCTATCAAGTACTACAACATATCAAAAGATAGTATATACCATTATATGCAACTTTTTCGAGTTCTACCTTGTTTAACCCATTTTCCAGTACTTTGAAAATTTAAATTTTCGAATTTCCCGCCAACGGGGTCCCGGAGCGTGACCCCGTTTTGTGTCCACCCTGCCCACTTACTAGGCCTACCCAACGCAAAAGACCGTTTGGAAATAGGCCGCTTCACGCGCGAACGCCGTTGACTCAAAGTTTCTGCGTTTCGCGCACAATCGCTATATACTCCACATTTTTTGTGGAGTATAATTACATCGCAGTAAACCTTCGTCGTAAGCACTACAGATTGCGCACACTCGCTTCACAGAGTGGATGGCGAACTTGGAATTGGCTGCAAACTGTGGTCATTCTGCCTGCGCGTTGGGCTTTGAGCGTATGCATCAAAGTGTGAAATGTGGCAGTGGAATGGCTTTCTGTGTACAGGTTGATTTCATCGACAGTAGGACTCTCAAGAAAGGTAGGCAAGGTGGCTTGCAAGCAGTTCAGAGCCGCTGATGTAATCTGGGCTCTCGCAAGGCTTAGCTATCGCAAGAAATGTACTGTGCCAAGATGAGATTTTTAACCTGGGGCAAAGATCCGAGCGCGATTCACAGCACGCACGCGACGCTGCCGAACAGATGAGCAATCGGCCATTTTCCAGGGACCGTTCTCAATTATGGTACACAAACTGCACTTCTCATTGCGAATTCCCCGGCTGCCTGCAACCCATAATGGCGGCAAGAACCTCCAATTCATTCCGCTGTGACGTCTGCTGGACGACGTTCGTCAAGAAGTGGGGCCTCATGGATCACAGCGCCGTCGAGCACCTCCGGTTCCTAGCCAGACCTCGATGCGACCAGTGCGGCCTGTGGATGAAGGGGAAGAAGGAGATGCTCGGTCACTGCCTGGCTCACTTGCACAAACCGCCCATGAGCATGTCGCAGACAATGGGGATGATGATGACCTTCTGCGACGCGTGTGACCAGACAATGCGTCTCAAGTCATTGTTCAGTCACCACGCGACCATTCACAAGGGGCTGCCAAGACAGGCCCGCAGACTGAATGCGCAGTGCGACCTCTGCGACTTCTGGATTCGGCGAAGAGAGTCCTTGCTCATTCACGTCGCTGATGTCCACTTGGACGGCGCTCCAAAGCACTGCGACTGGTGCAAGGCTGCCTTTGTCCGGTCTGCGTTGGCGAAGCACGTCTATCGCTGCAGACTTCTCTTCAATTTGGAATGCGACCTGTGCACTGTCCCGTCTCTGCATTCCGGAGCAAGAAGCCTCACTGTTCATATTGACGGAGTCCATGGTTCTCAGCCTACTAGCGCACGCGTTCGTACCGACGCGCTGTGCGACGTCTGCGGCCGGCGGTTCGGCAGCCTCATTGGGTTGGCGTATCATGCGCTGGCAAGCGACTCTGCCTCCCCACCCTCAAGAAATCACGTCTGCGACACGTGCGGCCAGACGCAGCTCACCAAGCGCTGCCTCTCTGAACACCTGGCGAGCCAGCACCACGGCACGATGGCTGATCGCGGCTATTTCAATGGCGAGTGCGACGACTGCCTCAAAATGGAATGCACAGACTTCGGTTCGCCTTGACCTGCCACTGCGCCGAAGTCCACCGGAGCTGCCCGGCGCCGCCGCGCGGCTTCTCCGTCTGCGACGGCTGCGGTGAGTGCTACGCCATGGCGGAACAGGTGAAAGGTCACGTCAGAGGCCGCCACCTCGGCCACGACAGGGGAAGGCGGCGACGACCGACTCTGACCTGCGACGTCTGTTCCCGGGCCGACTTCAACCGATACACCCTGCCGGGCCACGTCCCCTGCGGCCTGGCCGGTCAAAAGACAGCCTCCCCTACTGTGGAATGTCGCTGCGACGCCTGCGGAAAGGCCATCATGGTAGGCAAGCAGTGCGCCAAGAAATGTTTGGCCTGTCACCTGGTGCGCGAGCACAGCGCGGCCGAGCCGGCTCGAACGAGATCTGTTTGCGACGTGTGCGACCGATGGTACGGCAAGCGCGCTAACTTTTCGAAGCATTTGCATCGTACCCATGGCTCGAGTTTCTGATCCACGTATGTGCCCTGTCCTACAATGCTGGATTTGTGGCACACAGATGAGTGGCTCACGTGCGTTCGAAATCGGAGTTCGTGAAACGCATCAGCGGGCTTATGCATGCACCAGATCAGCGGGAATCCGGCACACAGCGCAGCGGCATGAAAGTTGCTGGGGAGGAACGAATATTGTACGGATAGAGATTTTTTCGCCAGGCTTCAACTGAATGGATGAGATCTCACTCACACTCAAGAGTTCGGCGTCAGTGCTTGCGTGCGTGTGTACATACTGCCTCAGTGCCTTGGATTTCACGGTAGTAATGTAAGGTACCGATTCCAGCACACCCCCCCCCCCCCACTCTCCTAAAATGAAATTTCACAAAAATTTACCTAACACTTGTCAAAATTGTCGCTCGCAGCGCTGTTTTTACGTTTTTGAGTAAATTTGATGCACTTTGCAAAACAATTAAGCGGAAATTGGCGTGTCTGGCATCTTTTAGGCAATTTCCCTTTGGAAGTTGTATGGAAACCTGCAAGAACTCTATTCTAGTTCCTGGTACCGTACCCCACTCCCAAACTGGGCAACTCCCCCCCCCCCCCACCCCTCCCCCCTCTAGCTTCAATCGCACCACTTATGCGTTTGAACGATACTAATCAGACCAGCAGCCACTGAGACAGAACGAAAACGACTTCCTCTGCCACGACAACTGTGCAATTGCGGCAGCACGTCTGCTCACAATTGCACATTTGTCATAGTCATTTCTTCGCCACTCAACAGCTGCATATCTCGCGTCCTCTGTCTGTCACGCTTGCCAGACCAAAGCGAGAGCTTGCGAGGAGTGAAAAATTTGCAGCCAACTTCGACTGGTAACTTTCCCCATATTAAATCAGTGGCGTAGCCAGGGGGAAGAAATCGGGGCAAATGTCCCCCCCCCCAGATGACGGCTTTGGCCTCCCCCCCCCCCCAGATGGCCAGCAAGAGAAAAAAATTTCGTCTGCGACGCTATTATAAATAGTGCAAATTTTTGCCTGCAGAGCTATGTTTGAAAATTTTCGCCTGAGGCACTAACAAGCTGTGTGTGTAAAAAGTTCTACCCATGCTTTGTGTCTGTCAAATCTTGGTGAACAGTGTGGACAACTTTGTTCACAACATTAGCCATATCTGGAGAAATTGTCTTGAGAACGTGTACCATACACCAAGTGCAGCTATTCCCACGATACGGTTGTCTGTACAACTGATCTAAAGCTCAGTGATATCGCCGCATTCGCTATATGGCATCGGCATGATACGACGCCGTTCATCTGATGTTCCGATACTTGTGAACTGCAAATACATCACATCCAACAAAAAACTTGCCAACTATTGCAGTGCAGTCGTTCTTTATCAGGAATTCCTTTTGGCGTACGAACTTTTTATTCTGCGTTCACATTCAGCTATAAACAAAAGTGTAGGCAATTTGTGGAATTATAAACATTTCTGTCAAATTTAACGCATGCAGAAATTTTATTTTGTTTTGCTAATACCCGTAGTCTATGCGCTTGCCATTTCTTAAGAAATTTAGCTAGACGAAAATGTCGATTTTGACACTTTTAATTCTAATTAAATCCTAAATATCTCAAAACTGCAATTTTTGAAAATTGTAGAACTGTGTCACAAATTCTCATTGGCACACGACCTTTCCATTTCTGCATTCACATTCGTCAATAAATGGCGTTCTAATTATGTCAATTTATGGAATTTACACAAATAATCTCGCATTTCTATTAAATTCCACATTTGCAAAAAATTCTTTTGTGTTACAAATTATCCGCGGTCTATGCTCTTTCCATTCCTGAAGAAATTTCGCCTCTACCTCATCAGGCGAAAAAGTCGATTTTCGACATTTTTGTATTTTAATTGTAAATATCTCGAAATTGCAACTTCTTACACCTGTAAAACTACGTCACTAATTCTTAATGCCACTAGGCGTTTCCATTTCTGCATTCACATTCGTCAATAAATGACGTTCTATTTTTGTCATTTTATGAAATTCTGACAGATAATCGCGTATTTCTATCAAATTCCACATTTCCAAAAAATTCTGTTGTGTTACAAATTATCCGCGGTCTATGCTCTTTCCATTTCTGAAGAAATTTCGCCGCTACCTCATCAGGCGAAAAAGTCGATTTTCGACATTTTCATATTTTAATTGCAAATATCTCGAAAATGCGAAATTAGCAACAGAAACGGACGTCGGGTCCGTACTCAGCGACCTTGACTCTACTTGACCACATATGCCACATACCTTATTTCGATGCGCGGACAGACAGACAGACAGACAGACAGACAGACACACACACACACACACATTGTCATCCGTATATATACACCTCGCCGCGCTGAGGCGCGGCACCTCGCCGCGCTGAGGCGCGGCGAAAAAATAGTGAAGACTTTTGCCTGCGGCGCCAAAAATAGTGACTTCTCGCCTGTGGCGCTGCAAAAGTGAATATTCTGCCTGCTTCGCTGCAAATAACAAGATTTTACCTGCTCGCTCGTTTTGCACCCGGTAGCGCTCAACGAACAGCTGAAAAATTTTGCACTCCTCAAAATTTTTTGCCCTTCCCACTTGTCAATCATGGCCACTGTATTGAATAGGTACAAAATCCGGAAAATTACATAGCAAAAAACAAACACACATCACCTCTAGTCCATTCAACGCCTCCTGTTCGTTGGGGCTCTGTACTTTGTGCGCCAGAAGTCTGCACGCGATTTGGGGACCCTCCAGCTCTTCGTTCACCTAAAATAGTGAGAAAATAGTTCAAAATATTACAAAATACAACAAAACAACCACAAAAATACCTGCTCGTAGAAACCTTTGACGAAGTGGGTCCTCTGCTTCGCGTCCTCCTCGTACGGATCGCAGGCTTTGGCTGAAATTGCGCCACAATAACAGAAGTGCGGCAAAATTCTTGTCAAAAATAACTCGAAAATATCGGCTTACCCAGCCAGTACTCGAGCGAATGCTTTTGACTGCTCTCCGGCTTTTGCTCAGCCATTTTCGGTCGTGCTGTGGAAATCTCAATGCAAAAATCGGCAACTCTTGAAAATATCGATAATTTATTGCGTGGAGGCGCACTACATTCCGCAAGTACAGCCGCTCCCACAGTGTTGCCGCGGATTGCAGGAAACGCGAAAAGTAAAAGTGCGCATACGCATTTGCGACGGTTTGAGTCAAGTATCTCCTTGAACTGTTCGACACCTGCTTCGAATCAAATCCATGTCAAACTCAAATTTCAAATTCAAACTGACTACGGTAACCGACAACAGCCTACGGTGACAGTGCACGTTGGACCAATCAGCGTCGAAGTGGAAGTGAAACCAGCCAATCAGCGCTAGGACAAGTAGCACAAAGTCACGGTAAGCACAACACTCTCAATAGACTCAGTTTGCATTCTCGCCGCGCGCCCAGTTCTTAGGGCAACCTTTCCAAGCACCCTCATGCGTTCGCGCTGAGCATGTATACATACGTGTGTGAGCATTCCGAGCTGTCGGAGTCCGACGGACGCCCAGTCTCACTGGGACGGCGCTCTCTCCTGCTCTCATTCTGCCAACAAACTGCTTGAATCAGTTCAGTGAGCGGTCGACTGGCTTCCTGCACTCACAGTAGTCCTCTAGCGTCAATCAAGTCTCGAGCGGAAGGATGTGGTCGCTGCGCTTCGCGTGCGTGGCCCTTCTGGTGCTGCTCGCCTTGACCGAAGACCGTTCACATCGTCGAGAGCGCCACCTTAGCTACCGCCGCTACTCTCCCTTGCGGAGACAGCGCCCACACTTCGCTCGCTCGCACCGCCCAGTGCGACAGGACGTCTGCCACGCCTTCTACCACTACTTTGTGAGGACGGTACTGGTAGACTGAGCTCGTTCGACGTAAGGAGAGCTCAATTCTTCTATCATACACATTCAGGTGTGGACCATGGACCGTCGTGTGGCCGACCTCCACTGGCAGGCAAGGGGGTCCGTCCAAGATGCTCGGATGGTCTACAGCTTTCTCTTTGAGCGGGTCAAAGGTTGGCTGGTCCTTCGCATGCACCCACAGTTGGGAAGCCGAACAAGCTACGCCTCTATTAGGCGTACGCACATAAAGTGACAGCCAGCGCTTCCTTTTGCAGCATTTAAGAAGGAGCTGTGCAGCATGCCGCAGGGAGGCGCTAAGCTCTTCTGCCCCTCACCGATCAACGATGGCACATCACCGTTTCTCTCCGTCGATGGCAGCCCACTGAAAATGGGTGAGTCAGTTTGCCCAAGCCGGAACTGTGGCCTAACTGCCTTGTAGGATTTTTGTGCGTGCAGACGTTGAGTTGACCTGAGCGCAGCAATTAGATCCTAGCTTGTCGATTGGCGCTCGTGCTCGTGGAGTGACCTCGCCTTTTCTTCTCTGTAGGCAGCGTCTACCAGCATGGAGCGGCCATCCGCACCATCTGCCCGCTGGGCCTCCCACTGAAGGGTCGTTTCAAGGGGGACGAGAAGCGTAGCGGGTTTGGACGCAGCAGCACCGTTCTCTTCTGCTCCACCAGTGGACAATGGCGTCTGACTCACCCTCCACTCCACGAGAAGGAGCTCGAGATCGACAGCGTCGGCTGCGCCACTGAACTGGCGCTGGTCGTCTACGGCATTGGAAACGAGGCCACCATCCTCCAGTTCGACCCTGAGACTGGACAGGTGCGGTCGCGGTGAAGCTGGTTATAATTTACCTTTGGCCTAATCTTAAGGGCCGCCAACTGGGCGAGTTTGCAGGTTCACAATTTGGACAACCTGTCTGAAACAACCAGTTGTACTACACACAGGTTTCACCATGGGTGGGCGCGAGGGACCAGCGCTCATGGTTCCATCCGGCTGTCGGGACCCACGATAGACGGCTTCTCGTCGCTGGCGGCGTAGTATCTGGCCGACGCACCAATCGGACGGAGCTGTGGAGAGAAGGGGTGTTCGGTCCGGCTGAACCCATGCCCACAGGCCGCACGAGTGCCACTTCGGCCACCGAAGGTAGAAGGGCACCTCACCCACGTCGAGTCTGGATATTCCAACTTCCCTGAATGGCGACTTGAAATGCCATTCAGACGGATTCACCTTCGTCTGTGGAGGAGGGGGCGATGAGAATGGCGCAATACAGGCCACCTGCGACATCTTCGATTATGGCCAGGAGAAGTGGTCGACCGCAGTGGGACAGCTGCCTTCGCCCGTGTTTTTGGCGTCGGCTGTTGGATATGGGGGTTTCGCGTTCAGTTCACTGTTTGAAGACTGAAGCAGGCTTAGCCTTGAGTAATGTTTGGGATTCTGATGAGAACAAGAGAGAGTTTTGAGCTCGTGAAGGCACCGTCCCTCGTGTCAAATGTGCTTGTTGCCCATGTACATACATACACACAGTATGAGTCAGTCCTGGGATGCTAAACCCTGGGACGACGTTCCGGGAATCAAAGAGTCCCAAAAGAGTCCTGGGACTTTTCGGTCATCGCCCGAAGCCTAGCAAGGCCACTGACATGTCACAGAGGTTGGACCAATGCGTTCTTTGCGCGGAACACGATGTTTCGATCACAGATTCAGATATAGTCACCGAAACGCCCCACGACTCATTCGGGACTCTTTGAGTACCGGGACGTCGTCCCGGGGCCAAATGTAGCGTTGGCTCTGACTGGTACTGTAGTTTGAGACAGGCGAATTGGTATGCATACCTTCATTACCTCCAGGGCATGTCTACGTCTTTGGCGGTAGGGGTGACCGCGGGTTCAAGTCCAACAGCGTGACGCGTTTCGAAGTGCTCTCGGGTCAATCGAAGTCGCTGCCCGTCTTGGAGAGCGGCCGGCGTTGGGTTCACGCCTCAGTCCTGCTTCCCGAACGGCTCTCCAAGAGGCCGGGCAGGCAGAGCGCCCTCCTCTGCGGGGGTCACTCGGAGTCGATGGGCTTCACTACCAACCAGTGCGAGCTGTACGACCTGGACGACGGAGGCACCCACGAATTCGCCCCCATGAAGAATGGTCGCACTCTGCACGCCTTGGTGGTTGTGCAGGGCAGGCTCTTCGCCATCGGAGGAGACCAGCCCACCGAGGAGTACGACCCCTCGGCCGAGGAGTGGAAGGAGGTGCTGCCGGAGCCCTTTCAGCCGCGACTGAGCGGAGTGAGCAGCACCGTGATCACCTACCCTTAGGAATTCATTCTTGCCACTTATAGGTGATTACATAAGTTAAGAAGTCCATTATTGCTGCAGTAGGTGTCGTTGTGCCATATCCACGGCCCCCATGACTGAGAGTGGGACCTCTACCGTAACCACCCGTTGACGGCCCTGCATTGCTCAGTGGGCACCTGTGATCTGGCGAATCGTGTCCTGAAGATGTAGGTAGGTAGCGAAAATTGATGGTGCAAGTTTGGAGTTTTTGCTGCTAGCGCCTGGAAAGTGCTGATCTTTGCGAGAACTAAGCGTCTGCTGCACCGTTGCGCTGCTACAATGTCGTCACAACATTGCCGGTCTCCTACAGGCCTTCTGTCCAAACTGCATGCCTTTGGGCGCAGCCAGGCGCGGCGCTCAAGAATTGGTGAATACCCCGATCTCCATTTTCACTGAAAGCGGGGTTTTTTCGCCGCGCCTCAGCGCGGCGAGGTGTATATATACGGATGACAATGTCTGTCTGTCTGTCCGTCCGTCTGTCCGTCCGTGGCACCGAAGTAAAACATGTGACATATGTGGTCAAGTAAAGTCAAGGTCGCTGAGTATGGATCCAATGTCCGTTCCTGTTGCTAATTTCGCATTTTCGAGATATTCACAATTAAAATTCAAAAACGTCAAAAATCGATTTTTTCACCTGATGAGCTAGCCGCGAAATTTCTTCAGAAATGGGAAGAGCATGGACCGCTGATAATTTGTAACACGAAAGAAATTTTTTGTCGATGTGGAATTTGATAGAAATACGCAATTGTTTGTAGAAATGTCATAAATTGACAAAAATAGAACGTCATTTATTGACGAATGTGAATGCAGAAACTGAAAGGTCGTAAGCCAATAAGAATTTGTGACATAGTTTGTCAGTTTTGAAAAATTGCAATTTGGAGATATTTGCAAATTAAAATATGAAAATGTCGAAAACCGACTTTTTGCGTGATGAGCTAGCGGCGAAATTTATTCAGAAATGGAAAGAGCATAGGCCGTGGGCAATTTGTACCACAAGAGAAATTTTTTCAAATGTTTAATTTTATAGAATTATTTGTCAAAATTCTACAAAATGACAAAAAAGGAGCGTCATTTATTGACGAATGTGAATGTAGAAATTGAAAGGTCGTAAGCCAATCAGAATTTGTGACATGGTTCTACAGTTTTGAAACACTGCAATTTAGAGATATTTACAATTAAAATGTAAAAATGTCGAAAATCGACTTTTTCGCCTGGTGAGCTAGCGACGAAATTTCTTCAGAAATGGAAAGAGCATAGACCGCGGATAGTTTGTAACACAAACAAAATTGCTTGCAATTATGGAATTTCATAGAAATACGCCACAATTGGTAAAAATTCTACAAATTGACAAAAGCGTCATAACGCAGAAATACGTGCACCAACCAATATTCCTGGTAGAGAACGACTGCACCAAACAGTTGGCAAGTTTTTTCGATGTGGCGTATTCCCACAGGTATAAAACTTCAGATAAACGGCGTCGTATCATGCCGATACCAGACAGCGAACGCGGCGATATCACTGAGCTTTAGATCAGCTGTACAGACAACCGTATCGTGGTAGTAGCTGCATTTGAATTGTGGTACACGTTTTCAAGATACCTTCTCTAGATACGGCTAATTATTAGCCAGGGGGAAGAAATCGGGGCAAATGTCCCCCCCCCAGATGACGGCTTTACCCTACCCCCCCCCCCCCAGATGGCCAGCAAGAGAAAAAAATTTCGTCTGCGACGCTATTATAAATAGTGCAAATTTTTGCCTGCAGAGCTATGTTTGAAAATTTTCGCCTGAGACACTAACAAGCTGTGTGTGTAAAAAGTTCTACCCATGCTTTGTGTCTGTCAAATCTTGGTGAACAGTGTGGACAACTTTGTTCACAACATTAGCCATATCTGGAGAAATTGTCTTGAGAACGTGTACCATACACCAAGTGCAGCTATTCCCACGATACGGTTGTCTGTACAACTGATCTAAAGCTCAGTGATATCGCCGCATTCGCTATATGGCATCGGCATGATACGACGCCGTTCATCTGATGTTCCGATACTTGTGAACTGCAAATACATCACATCCAACAAAAAACTTGCCAACTATTGCAGTGCAGTCGTTCTTTATCAGGAATTCCTTTTGGCGTACGAACTTTTTATTCTGCGTTCACATTCAGCTATAAACAAAAGTGTAGGCAATTTGTGGAATTATAAACATTTCTGTCAAATTTAACGCATGCAGAAATTTTATTTTGTTTTGCTAATACCCGTAGTCTATGCGCTTGCCATTTCTTAAGAAATTTAGCTAGACGAAAATGTCGATTTTGACACTTTTTAATTCTAATTAAATCCTAAATATCTCAAAACTGCAATTTTTGAAAATTGTAGAACTGTGTCACAAATTCTCATTGGCACACGACCTTTCCATTTCTGCATTCACATTCGTCAATAAATGGCGTTCTAATTATGTCAATTTATGGAATTTACACAAATAATCTCGCATTTCTATTAAATTCCACATTTGCAAAAAATTCTTTTGTGTTACAAATTATCCGCGGTCTATGCTCTTTCCATTCCTGAAGAAATTTCGCCTCTACCTCATCAGGCGAAAAAGTCGATTTTCGACATTTTTGTATTTTAATTGTAAATATCTCGAAATTGCAACTTCTTACACCTGTAAAACTACGTCACTAATTCTTAATGCCACTAGGCGTTTCCATTTCTGCATTCACATTCGTCAATAAATGACGTTCTATTTTTGTCATTTTATGAAATTCTGACAGATAATCGCGTATTTCTATCAAATTCCACATTTCCAAAAAATTCTGTTGTGTTACAAATTATCCGCGGTCTATGCTCTTTCCATTTCTGAAGAAATTTCGCCGCTACCTCATCAGGCGAAAAAGTCGATTTTCGACATTTTCATATTTTAATTGCAAATATCTCGAAAATGCGAAATTAGCAACAGAAACGGACGTCGGGTCCGTACTCAGCGACCTTGACTCTACTTGACCACATATGCCACATACCTTATTTCGATGCGCGGACAGACAGACAGACAGACAGACAGACAGACACACACACACACACACATTGTCATCCGTATATATACACCTCGCCGCGCTGAGGCGCGGCACCTCGCCGCGCTGAGGCGCGGCGAAAAAATAGTGAAGACTTTTGCCTGCGGCGCCAAAAATAGTGACTTCTCGCCTGTGGCGCTGCAAAAGTGAATATTCTGCCTGCTTCGCTGCAAATAACAAGATTTTACCTGCTCGCTCGTTTTGCACCCGGTAGCGCTCAACGAACAGCTGAAAAATTTTGCACTCCTCAAAATTTTTTGCCCTTCCCACTTGTCAATCATGGCCACTGTATTGAATAGGTACAAAATCCGGAAAATTACATAGCAAAAAACAAACACACATCACCTCTAGTCCATTCAACGCCTCCTGTTCGTTGGGGCTCTGTACTTTGTGCGCCAGAAGTCTGCACGCGATTTGGGGACCCTCCAGCTCTTCGTTCACCTAAAATAGTGAGAAAATAGTTCAAAATATTACAAAATACAACAAAACAACCACAAAAATACCTGCTCGTAGAAACCTTTGACGAAGTGGGTCCTCTGCTTCGCGTCCTCCTCGTACGGATCGCAGGCTTTGGCTGAAATTGCGCCACAATAACAGAAGTGCGGCAAAATTCTTGTCAAAAATAACTCGAAAATATCGGCTTACCCAGCCAGTACTCGAGCGAATGCTTTTGACTGCTCTCCGGCTTTTGCTCAGCCATTTTCGGTCGTGCTGTGGAAATCTCAATGCAAAAATCGGCAACTCTTGAAAATATCGATAATTTATTGCGTGGAGGCGCACTACATTCCGCAAGTACAGCCGCTCCCACAGTGTTGCCGCGGATTGCAGGAAACGCGAAAAGTAAAAGTGCGCATACGCATTTGCGACGGTTTGAGTCAAGTATCTCCTTGAACTGTTCGACACCTGCTTCGAATCAAATCCATGTCAAACTCAAATTTCAAATTCAAACTGACTACGGTAACCGACAACAGCCTACGGTGACAGTGCACGTTGGACCAATCAGCGTCGAAGTGGAAGTGAAACCAGCCAATCAGCGCTAGGACAAGTAGCACAAAGTCACGGTAAGCACAACACTCTCAATAGACTCAGTTTGCATTCTCGCCGCGCGCCCAGTTCTTAGGGCAACCTTTCCAAGCACCCTCATGCGTTCGCGCTGAGCATGTATACATACGTGTGTGAGCATTCCGAGCTGTCGGAGTCCGACGGACGCCCGGTCTCACTGGGACGGCGCTCTCTCCTGCTCTCATTCTGCCAACAAACTGCTTGAATCAGTTCAGTGGGCGGTCGACTGGCTTCCTGCACTCACAGTAGTCCTCTAGCGTCAATCAAGTCTCGAGCGGAAGGATGTGGTCGCTGCGCTTCGCGTGCGTGGCCCTTCTGGTGCTGCTCGCCTTGACCGAAGACCGTTCACATCGTCGAGAGCGCCACCTTAGCTACCGCCGCTACTCTCCCTTGCGGAGACAGCGCCCACACTTCGCTCGCTCGCACCGCCCAGTGCGACAGGACGTCTGCCACGCCTTCTACCACTACTTTGTGAGGACGGTACTGGTAGACTGAGCTCGTTCGACGTAGGGAGAGCTCAATTCTTCTATCATACACATTCAGGTGTGGACCATGGACCGTCGTGTGGCCGACCTCCACTGGCAGGCAAGGGGGTCCGTCCAAGACGCTCGGATGGTCTACAGCTTTCTCTTTGAGCGGGTCAAAGGTTGGCTGGTCCTTCGCATGCACCCACAGTTGGGAAGCCGAACAAGCTACGCCTCTATTAAAGTGACAGCCAGCGCTTCCTTTTGCAGCATTTAAGAAGGAGCTGTGCAGCATGCCGCAGGGAGGCGCTAAGCACTTCTGCCCCTCACCGATCAACGATGGCACATCACCGTTTCTCTCCGTCGATGGCAGCCCACTGAAAATGGGTGAGTCAGTTTGCCCAAGCCGGAACTGTGGCCTAACTGCCTTGTAGGATTTTTGTGCGTGCAGACGTTGAGTTGACCTGAGCGCAGCAGTTAGATCCTAGCTTGTCGATTGGCGCTCGTGCTCGTGGAGTGACCTCGCCTTTTCTTCTCTGTAGGCAGCGTCTACCAGCATGGAGCGGCCATCCGCACCATCTGCCCGCTGGGCCTCCCACTGAAGGGTCGTTTCAAGGGGGACGAGAAGCGTGGCGGGTTTGGACGCAGCAGCACCGTCCTCTTCTGCTCCACCAGTGGACAATGGCGTCTGGCTCACCCTCCACTCCACGAGAAGGAGCTCGAGATCGACAGCGTCGGCTGCGCCACTGAACTGGCGCTGGTCGTCTACGGCTTTGAAAACGAGGCCATCCTCCAGTTCGACCCTGAGACTGGACAGGTGCAGTTGCGGTGAAGCTGGTTATAATTTACCTTTGGCCTAATCTTAAGGGCCGCCAACTGGGCGAGTTTGCAGGTTCAAAATTTGGACAACCTGTCTGAAACAACCAGTTGTACTACACACAGGTTTCACCATGGGTGGGCGCGAGGGACCAGCGCTCATGGTTCCAACCGGCTGTCGGGACCCACGATAGACGGCTTCTCGTCGCTGGCGGCATTGTACCTGGCCGACGCACCAATCGGACGGAGCTGTGGAGAGAAGGGGTGTTCGGTCCGGCTGAACCCATGTCCACAGGCCGCACGAGTGCCGCTTCGGCCACCGAAGGTACAAGAAGGGCACCTCACCCACGTGGAGTCTGGACTCAAACTTCCCTGAATGGCAACTTGAAATGCCATTCAGACGGATTCACCTTTGTCTGCGGAGGACGGGGCGATGAGAATGGCGCAATACAGGGCACCTGCGACATCTTCGACTATGGCCAGGAGAAGTGGTCGACCTCAGTGGGGCAGCTGCCTTCGCCCGTGCTTTTTGCCTCGGCTGTTGGACATGGGGGTCTCGCGTTCAGTTCATTGTTTTGAAGACTGAAGCAGGCTTAGCCTTGAGTAATGTTTGAGATTCTGATGAAAACGAGAGAGAGAGTTTTGAGCTCGTGAAGGCATCGGCCCTCGTGTCAAATGTGCTTGTTGCCCATGTACATACACCATACATACAGTATGAGTCAGTCCCGGGACGCTAAACCCTGGGACGACGTTCTGGGAATCAAAGAGTCCCAAAAGAGTCCTGGGGCTTTTCGATCATCGCCCGAAGCCTAGCAAGGCCACTGACATGTCACAGAGGTTGGACCAATGCGTTCTTTGCGCGGAACACGATGTTTCGATCACAGATTCAGATATAGTCACCGAAACGCCCCACGACTCATTCGGGACTCTTTGAGTACCGGGACGTCGTCCCGGGGCCAAATGTAGCGTTGGCTCTGACTGGTACTGTAGTTTGAGACAGGCGAATTGGTATGCATACCTTCATTACCTCCAGGGCATGTCTACGTCTTTGGCGGTAGCGGTGACCGCAGGTTCAACTCCAACAGCGTGACGCGTTTCGAAGTGCTCTCGGGTCAATCGAAGTCGCTGCCCGTCTTGGAGAGCGGCCGGCGTTGGGTTCACGCCTCAGTCCTGCTTCCCGAACGGCTCTCCAAGAGGCCGGGCAGGCAGAGCGCCCTCCTCTGCGGGGGTCACTCGGAGTCGATGGGCTTCACTACCAACCAGTGCGAGCTGTACGACCTGGACGACGGAGGCACCCACGAATTCGCCCCCATGAAGAATGGTCGCATTCTGCACGCCTTGGTGGTTGTGCAGGGCAGGCTCTTCGCCATCGGAGGAGACCAGCCCACCGAGGAGTACGACCCCTCGGCCGAGGAGTGGAAGGAGGTGCTGCCGGAGCCCTTTCAGCCGCGACTGAGCAGAGTGAGCAGCATCGTGATCACCTACCCTTAGGAATTCATTCTTGCCACTTATAGGTGATTACATAAGTTAAGAAGTCCATTATTGCTGCAGTAGGTGTCGTTGTGCCATATCCACGGCCCCCATGACTGAGAGTGGGACCTCTACCGTAACCACAAGTTGACGGCCCTGCATTGCTCAGTGGGCACCTGTGATCTGGCGAATCGTGTCCTGAAGATGTAGGTAGGTAGCGAAAATTGATGGTGCAAGTTTGGAGTTTTTGCTGCTAGCGCCTGGAAAGTGCTGAGCTTTGCGAGAACTAAGCGTCTGCTACACCGTTGCGCTGCTACAATGTCGTCACAATATTGCCGGTCTTCTACAGGCCTTCTGTCCAAACTGCATGCCTTTGGGCGCAACCAGGGGCGGCGCTCAAGAATTGGTGAATACCCCGATCTACATTTTCACTGAGAGCGGGCTTTGTCGGCCACACACACATGTACCGTACACTGTACGGTAGAGGCCTGACCCATTTCTTACCCTCTGTGGTGCGGCATCGTCGTCACAGCAGCTCGCGACCTCGCGTCGAGCGGCTGAAAACCGTGTTGCCTGCCTCGTCGGACCTTAGACTTGCAGTATACTCGGTCTCACCCTTGACTACGGTACTCCCACGACCGTCCATCGGCCCAGATTTGCCTGAGAGGGCGACGAACGAACGGGCGAATAGACCGTGCAGTTGCGCACCAAGTTCGTGCTGCTCTGCGACTGGATTACTGTAGTTTGTAGTGTTTGTACTGTGTCGGATTATCCAGAGGAAAACTTTGAACTTGAACCAAGCTCTCGTAGGATGTCGCGGCGCGGTGTCCGGGTGCGGCGAGTGAATGACGGATTCGATGGGTGGAGTGGAGCGAAGTGCGCCTGCACTTTCTTCACTTCTGTGCTAGACGTCTCTTACTGCAATATGTAACGTACAACTACATAAGACGTTTAGCAGAAGCATTAGACAGACAGACATCAATCAGCACCATAACAGATAACGCAACCTAAGAGCAGCACGCATTCGCTGCACATTGAGCGTTGTATTCCGCTGTGCCAGCCAAAGCAACCTAACCATCCCCCTGCCCAGGAATGATGAACATCTATTTGTACGCGTTGTATCGAGTGATTCGAGCCATTTTCGACGCCATTCAGTCGCTATTCTGGCCCAAACTCGAAAATAGGGTCCAGATTTTCGCGATTTTGTGGCGCAACAAAGGACTTTGGGAAGCCTTGCCGAACAGGCACCACTTTGTTTATTCGCACAGAGAATTGGTGCCACTAGAGAACATAATTGGAGATCATAGATGGGCGCTGTTTCGCTTTACCAGAAGATTTTCCTATTTGGACGCGGTGCCGAAAACCATTCAACGAAAACTACCATATTCTCAAGCACCCATTCTGTTACGATGGAGTCTTCAAGGACTGTGACTTGTTGGCAAGGGTGAATTTGACAAAATTCTGTCAAGTTATGAATACTTTTGTAAAGTATTTCGAAGCCTTTCCGATATTACGCGCGCCCGCCCGGAGTCCACTATTCATGCGCCACTTCTGACACGCTCCTTTACTGAGAGGTTCTTGCAGGGCAACATTGGGATGGCCCGGGATTATTTTTTGAGCAAGACACACGCATTTCTTGAGCGGTTGTTGCAGGGCAACATTGGGATCGCCCGGGATTAATTACTTTTTGCAGACAAAGTTGTTCGTAAGACAAGGGTTTTAAAAAACAAAAGTATTTCTTAGGAATAGTAAGCCGTTCAACAACTGCCTCAACGTAAGCTTTCAAACGGTCAGAAAGCGAATGCCGCTCTACAACGTAAGACGAGCGAGTTAGGCCCCACTTGCTGTTTGAACCTTTGGGTTACTGTAGTTCGCGATATTCAAACTTTTGAGTTTCGACCAATAGAAGAACAAATGGTCAGTGAGTCAAGAGCTATCTAGCAACTCAAGATCGTCTCTCTACGACGCACGCTGAGCGAGTTAGAGCGATTCCTATCTAAAAACGCAAGAATGTCGCTTTTCGTGGTGCGTGTTTGCGTAATTAACAAAACTTTTAACGCCAAACGAAAGAGCACGTCGAGACCTTTTAGTTGACCTATCGCACGCCGCTCTACGACGTAAGACAAGCGTGTTTGAGCCATTTTGCGTTTTGAGATTTTCGGGTTACTGTGGCGCGCGCAATTCAAACTTTTGAATTTCGACTTCTCTTAACGGAATTATCAGTGTGCGAAACCTATTCAACTAACTTAAGATCGTCTCTCTATGACGGAAGACGAGCGAGTTAGATGAGTTTTCCGTTTTAAACCTTTGGGTTACTGTAGCTCCCGAAATTCAAACTTTTGACTTTCGACCAATAGAAGAACAAATGATCAGTGAGTCGAGAGCTATCCAGCCAACCCAAGATCGTCTCCGTACGACGCACGCTGAGCGAGTTAGAGCAATTTCTGCGTTAAAAACGCGAGAATGTCGCTTTTCGTGTTGCGTGTTTGCGTAATTAACAAAAGTTTTAATGCCAAACGAAAGAGCACGTCGAGACCTTTTAGTTGACCTATCGCACGCCGCTCTACGACGTAAGACGAGCGAGTAATAGCCATTTTCAGTTTGAAACTTCGGGTTACTGTAGCGCGCGCAGTTCAAACTTTTGAGCGCCGATTTCTCGAGGCACATTACCAGTAAGTCGAGACCTTTCCGTAGAGCCCAAGATCTCCTTCCTGCGACTTTCCAACGGCGAGATCTGAGAGCGTAACGGACGGACGGACGGACGGACGCACGCACGCACGATAAGCTCTCGTAGGGGTTCGCCCGGCTGAGGCCGGGCGAAAAAAGTGTGGCGGATATAGCGTTTGTGCGCGAAACGCACAAACTTTTAGTCAACGGCGTTCGCGCGTGAAGCGGCCGATTTCCAAACGGTCTTTTGCGTTGGGTAGGCCTAGTGGGTGGGCAGGGTGGACACCAAACGGGGTCACGCTGCGGGAAATTCAAAAATTTAAATTTTCAAAGTACTGAAAAGGCATAGTACAAGGTAGAACTCGAAAAAGTTGCATATAATGGTATATACTATCTTTTGATATGTTGTAGTACTCGATAGGGCCGAGGGTGGAAAAAAAGAATTGGATCGCTGCGGGACCCATTTTGGCGCCAAATTTGAAAAATTCGCGATTTTTCTCTATTTTCCGACTTTGACGGTTTGCCGTGCGCGATAGGTAGCAGCTAGAGCCGCGAGACCGCTTTTGGTGCTCCTTCCCAGATGTCCTCTATCGAATGAGCCATGAACGGAGAAAATCGGTTGAGACACAAAAAAGTTATCTTGGTGGAACTTTTTTCACTCCGGGGTCAAATATTGCGCTATTCGCGTTTCGACGTCTGTAGCGCCCGAATGCGTTGCCGGATCGTTCCAAATGTGGTTCTAAACGGTTCTACGTTGAAATCTGGTCCAGAAAAGTGTTTTTGAAAAATTTTCAGAGCTACAGTAACCCTGCCGCGTCCATTTGAATTTTGGGTGTCGGGTCGACTTTGGCAATATTATACTCGATTTCGGGGTTTTCGGGGGCGCTGATTACGAATTTGGCATTCGTTTAGCGTTTAGACGATGTTTGAACGTACCTACGACGAAATCGCATGCTACCGTACCCCGACTGCAGAATTTCGTTTCTGCGAGTCCATAGGAGGTTAGGGGTGTTGTATGTTGATTCTGGGGTATTCTGGGATGTAGATCACGAATTCGGCATTAGTTTTCCGATTGGCAGTGCCAGGAGGCCACAATAGCATAGGAGTCACCATGCGTAGGAGTTCAAGTTTGTGGAGTATACTGCGTCCCCCGGACGACTTGCCTGGTTTTAAGAAAAGAATATTGAATTTGAAAGCTTGTCTTGCTCCTACCGCGGGCGCGGGCGTAGCAGGAGCAGGCGCAGGCTTCTCCACCTGTCCCTGAGGGCACTCGAAGTCCTTGAAGGCGGCCACCTCGTCCTGACTCTCCACGATGATGCACAGGAGCTGAAAACTGTGGATTTGTGCGTGTTGCGTCCTTAGAGGGCGTGTTGCGTCTTTAAAGGGCGTGTTGGGCCTTTAGAGGGCGTGTTGCGTCTTTAGAGGGCATGTTGCGTCTTTAGAGGGCGTGTTGGGTCTTTAGAGGGCGTGTTGCGTCTTTAGAGGGCGTGTTGGGCCTTTAGAGGGCGCGTTGCGTCTTTAGAGGGCGCGTTACGTCTTTAGAGGGCGTGTTGGGCCTTTGGAGGGCGTGCTGCGTCTTTGGAGGGCGCGTTGCGTCTTTAGAGGGCGTATTGCGTTTTTTACACGTTTTTGGTACAATTTGCTCAAAATTAAACAAAAAGATGCAATTTTGGCCGTTTTTAGGCAATTTTTGGGTGTCTTTGGCCATTTCTGGGGAGCTCCAAGACCGATATTCTTGTTCTAATTACCCCCCCCCCCCCCTCCCGACATGTCGGTCTACTAACCTCCCCCCCCAGCCTCGGGAGCAATCGCAACGCACCTATGCTTGCGCTTACTCAATTCTGTTGCGCTTTCAAAAGTTTTGCGTCCTTTCCTCTGCGTGTTGGGCTTTTACCTGCCCTATGGGCACGTCTCTAGTGCCTTCCGGGACGCAGATCTTGGCCAAATAGCCCTCTTGTGGCGTCTCGAAGCCCATAGTGGCCTTATCCGTTTCGATTTCACACAACAAATCCCCTTCGTTCAATTTGTCGCCCTCCTTCTTCTGCCAACTGGCTATGGTGCCCAGTTCCATCGTTGGACTGAGCGCCGGAAGCGGGATTTTCTCGTGCGGAGGAAGGGAGGCTGAAATTCCCGCGAAAATGACATAAATTCGGCGATTTTCGCCCTCGAAAATCGCCAAATTTACAGTCGTCGGCCAGTCCGCGTCGAAAAACGGAGAATTCGAGCGCTTTGGGGCCCAAAATCGCTCGGGAAGCGCTGCCATTTTTCTGCGGAGAGTGAACGAGAGGCTTTTCGGGACTTTTTGGGGACAGATTTCTGAAATTGACGCCGCCCAACGCGCGAAATTGCGGCCTGTACAGCCCTAAAATAGTGGTCGCGGGCCGCTGCAAGGATCGGCCCGCGAGACTGCTCAGCGACATGGTGGCCGGATCAATTTTCGGCGATTTTTCGGACGAATTTTGGGCAAAATTTCAGAGAAATTCAATTCGTTCGACACAATATATCAATTCGTAAAATGCGCGCGGCTTTGTGTAGTTTACACATTGAAGAAGTGGAAAATACGCATTGGTATTTGATGCGCTACTTAGAAGAAAATATGCGTCGCGCATTAGACGAATTGAAAGGGCTTCTTCTCTTCGCTTCACTCTCCCTAACCCCCTTCAATTAGTTCCCATCATTCACAAAGCTCTCAGAGACACCCATTCTTCTGCTTCGATTCATGCCGGAAGAATTCTGACGCTTGCGTAGCTCGAGGTTTGTGCCATTCAGTAAAGGTTTGCGCTGACGTCTGCCAGCAAACTAAAGTATGTCATGCACTTTCACACGAATCCATTTTGTGGACTCGTGTCTACCCGCACGATCCGATGTGGTCATGGGAATCATGTTCTGTTACAACATACAGGGTGTCTCATGGTGGGTGTACCAACTTTGGCCGACTTTTGCGCGTCACTGCGTTGGCCGATTTGGCTGAAATTTGATAGGTACGTATGTGCGTACTACTAAGTGAGACTTAGACATCTGCAAAATTTGAGCGTCCTACACCAATTCTGGCGCGTATGCGGCCCCAAAACGCAAACATTGTCATTTTCTTGAAAGACTCGTCGGCTTGTGGGCCAGGGTTTTTTTTTTCGTCCGAGATCTAGGCGTATGGCGTACGCCTAGCCAAAAATTTTAGGCGTATTTCCAAAAATTTTGTCGTACACGCAAAATTACAGCGAAAAATAAGTCCAAAAACGTAACCAAATTAACCGAAATATCGCTACATTCTGCACTGATTGCAACGAAATCTGCTTAAATAAAGGTAAAATCAACAAAAAAATCTTGACGGATCGCTTCAACAGCAAATTTTGAGCATGAAATGAACTGAAATCGTTCAAAATAGCGCCGCAGGCGAAATTTTTTTCCAAAATAGATCCCTTCTGCTGAAAAAGTCCTCTATGGTAGACTTCCAGAGCTGAATTTCTAGGCGTAAAAGTTTACGCCTAGTCAAAATTTCTAGGCGTATTCCAGAAATTTTGGGCGTAAATACGCCCAATATTACGCAAAAAAAAACCCAGCTTGTGGCAGCTACAAAGTTGGTTGGCTTGTAGCTACTTTGCTGCCACCTGCACCATCACAATGAGGATAAATCGAGCTTCTGAACGGTCTTGGAACGAACCTTGTATGTAGCTTGTAACACGCTTTAGAACAATCAAATCAAAGTTAGTCTGCAGGACCATAATCGGACCTGGGCAACTGCTTCTGCTGCTGCAGAGCCTCCTCCACGAGGTGCACCATCGTCGAAACATTTTGGCGCTTTGGGCCAGCACTCCCGCCACAATTGGTGTAGGACGCTCAAATTTTGCGGGTGTCTAAGTCTCACTTAGTAGTACGTACCTACCAAATTTCAGCCAAATCGCCCAACGCAGTGACCCACAACAGCCGATCAAAGTTTGTACACCCACCATGGGACACCCTGTAGATACTTGCTGGACTCATGATAGAAGTATGCAATCAGTAGCTAGGCAGTTCGACACGGCCCACTTAGCAACTAAGTGGTACTTCAGTTTGAAATTGAAGGTGGATAGAGCCATTTTGCATGTTCATTGGGCTCGACTAGAGGAAGTGAACTGTTTGGCTGCTTTGTGTGTTCACGTCTGAGCGCGGCATTATATCACATCGTTTCTCATAAGGTTTCGTTAATTTCGCTTCGTTATACCTAGCTTACCATATCCTTGTCGAGATTGTCAGTTCAGCAGTGGAGGGCTGCGCAACTAAACGTCATCTTTCGCCATCGCAATTTTAGTCGGCAAAACACTTCCTTTGTTGCGGTCACATGATTTCCTGTAATGTGTACGTACCTATGTACCAGTGACATTTTTGTGCGCCGCCCCGACTACCTAAGCGCCCGCCGATTTAGACAGGCAATTTGCTAGATGACTTACCTGCCCGCTGCCACTTTTAGGGGCTATTTAGGGCTTGATCCGCTCAGTTGAGCGCAAGTAACCTTTGCGGCCGCTAGCTGCATACGCACAGTACACTGTACCTTTAATTTTTCATTTCATATCACACGAGAACCTAGCAAGCTTTCAAGAATGAATATTCCTACGATCGCCGTCTGTTTGGTTCTGATTGCATGTGACAACTTTGTGGAAAGGCAGTCACAAGTCGAGGCGACGCTGCTGAGTTCCGTGTTCATACAGCCGCCTAAGGAAGTGGAAGGATCACGCTTCGAGTTCTTCAAACGGACGATTGGGTGGGGTTTTTTGATAACAACTCGTATACGGTATCAAAGATAGTTGTCATACTGTAATATCACGTAGTTACGTCTAACGCTACAGTAGTCTGCTGTATGGTTCCTTCCGGATTAGCTTTGGTGACCCTCGCTTTGCGTACATTGGGGCTACTGTTTCCAATTTCCATGCAAAATCGTAGCATTTCCGTATTCCGGCCAAAACGTTGTGGATAACCAACCAGTGTACGACATTCACACTCATGACTGGTAAAGTGGCGACAAAACACCAACCATCAAAGGCATAAAATTTCACGCCTATCAATCCACAAACTTTTTAGCCTCCTCTTCATTCAAACCCATAATTCTGGCCATACTTTCTAATCGTTTGGCTATCTCTTCAGTAACCGGCGCCGCTGATAAACTCTTCAATTGATCGCGCCCCAATTTCGTACCACTTTGCGAATCGAAGTTCAAACTCGCTTGCGCGTCTGGAACTTTCTCTTTCGGAATTGCGCACACTTCGAAAATTTGTTCCAGCAAATGGCCGCATTTTGTTTTGTCGGTTATTTGTTCGTATAAGATGGGTTCTGGCAAGTCAAAGCAAGCTTTGTTCTCGAGATAGTCAATGTAAGGCGATAGGTAGAATACTTGGCAGATTTCCGAAAGGGTCTTTGCCTGAAGAGAAGTTTCGGTGTTTTGTTGATCTCGTTCTAAATCGACCTATTTGTAACAACGTAGGCATAGGTGCAGGCCACCCGGAGGCCAGTGAGGGGGAGGGGGGGGGGGGGGGGGGTTCTAGTTAAGGAAAATTTTTGAGAGGGGGGGGGGGGGGTCCCGGGACCAGTGAACAGCTCTTTAGAATGGCCAAAAATACGCTAAAAATGGCCTTAATTTGGTCAAAACACGCTAATTTGTGCATAAATGAACGAAATAGAGCGCCGCAGGCGAAAATTGGACAAAATAGGGCCAAAACTACCAAAAATACAAGAAAATTTCCGAAATTTCCGGATTTTTTTCCGAATTTCGGATGCCAGGGGGGGGGGGAGAGTATCAGTGAAAAGTTCACTAGAGGCCAGGGCCAGAGGGGGGGGGGGGGGGGGGGGTTCCCCCCCCCCCCCCCCCCCCCGCCTGCACTTATGAACGTAGGTACACATCTAGACTCTTGCTTCATCACAATTCAAAAGTCTTATCTACCGTAAAATCTCTAATAAGCCACCCCCCTCCAATAAGCGATCCCCCTCTAATGAGCGATCCCCTAGAAGGGTGGTTGAAATAATCTGCGACCAGGCCGCTTATTGGAGGTTTTACGTTACATATGTATCTCTGTTTCACACAATATTAAATACAATTTTTCACTAAAATTCAACAATCCAATCAAACCTTCGTTTTCTTGACGAATTTCGCTTCCATCGCCGTATTCCCGCTAATCCAAGCGCCAAGCTTTTCATTGAGCCACCACAGAACGAATAACACATCGTTAGCCCCTCCATCTCTAAGAAACATTCGTTCGAGCTGAAAAAGTTGTAGTCGAGAAATTTTGGTCGTTTCAAAAGAAAATGTTAAATTATAATAACGAAACGATCTAGGCGTACGGATGGTCTTGCGTGGTAGCGAAACATGAAGATATGCTTGCAGCTGGGACAGCATTCCTTCACGTAGGGAACAAGTCTGGCTTCCCAAGAGCTTGTTTTCATAACAAACGTTTGATTTTCTGCCACGTCTCTCACGTAAAACTTGAATGCCGACTTTAGGACGTCTTTGAAGGTTTCCTCCGGCCACCAATCTTTAAGAGTCGTCGTCGTCGTCGTCGTCGTCGCCGTCGTCGTCGTCGTCGTCGTCGTCGTCGTCGTCGTCGTCGTCGCCGTCGTCGTCGTCGTCGTCGTCGTCGTCGTCGTCGTCGTCGTCGTCGCCGTCGCCGTCGTCGTCGTCGTCGCCGTCGCCGTCGTCGTCGTCGTCGTCGTCGTCGTCGTCGTCGTCGTCGTCGTCGTCGTCGTCGCCGTCGTCGCCGTCGTCGTCGTCGTCGTCGTCGTCGTCGCCGTCGCCGTCGTCGTCGTCGTCGCCGTCGTCGTCGTCGTCGTCGGCGTCTCGTACCTTCGTGCAAGGCTTGACTCAGCAACGACAATGCTGGGGGTTCTCCGATCACTAAGCTGTGCCCCTCATGATGCAGCATCTTTGCCATCAAAGTGGAGCCGCACCTCGCCGTATTTGTGAACAGTACCACTTTCTTCGGCTGATAATCTTCCATTTTGCCCATAACACGACAAAACGTGGTCAGGTTAACTTTCGCCAACTGGTCACAATCTTCGTACATTCCATCGTAGCAGAATGGATACTTGAAGATGTGATAATTTTCGCTGAAAGGCTTGGGAACCCGCGCGAAATAGACAAACTTTTTTTCGAATCGAAATGGGGTCCATCTGTGGTTTCGAACGATCTGTTCAAACGGCACAAATTCCTTGTGAAACAGAATAAAATCCTGCGGGTTGGGTACTGCCTCCCAAATTCCCTTGTTTCGCGCAAAAATCGTGAAAATTTGCGCCTCCTCTTGATTTCCAAGTTTGGGCCAGAATAGCTCCTGTATCGCGCCGAAAACCGCGCGAATCGCCCGGTACAACAAGTAGAGATATACGTTCTCCATTCTTCTAGCGACGAGAGCGTTCCGGCGCTCGAAAATACCCTTCTATAAAGTGCAGAGTGCGTTTCTAGACGACGTTATCTAGGCTGGGGTGTAGTGTGTGTAGAGTCTAGGCAAGAGTGCTGTTTGTCGAACGACGATGGATAGACGGCCTAGGATGGACTGATGGGATAGGCCGCACTGCATTGCTCTATGTAGCGTCGTGGATCGCACCATGTAGGTACTAACCAACTACACACTGACAAAAATACAGCGAGAGAAAAGTGTCCAATCCTTTAGGGAGAGAAGTTCAGAAGCCTGCACAAAACTGTCAATCAAACTACGTACCATATGTAACTGAACAATACCATCTCGCCATGTACTGTGTTAACTCCTCCAATAACAGACGGGCGGGGAGCATGCATTGGAGTATGTGTGCAATATTTTCATATACTAATTTAATGATAGATTATTCTCTCAATCAAGTGCCTACCGTAATTCTCAAACTTGTCATTACAGTATACATCACTCCTAATTCAGTCCATCAGCGGCCGTCAAACGAGCGGAGGGGCGCAACTTCAACGCGGCAAGCGACTACTCTGCCATTCTGAGCGGAAGGGCGCGACAGCCATACTTTCGGAGGAAATGGGGGGCGTTCTACAAGTGAAAAGTTGTGATACGCACGTGGCAATCGAATTCTCAACTGAATTTCAATTCTATCGGCTGGCCGCAGACAAATTGTCTCGCTGAAAGCATTCCACAAGCAACTACAATAGAAGTACAAATAGCTGCAACATACCGTAACAGATCGCTACATTGGTGACACGCGACAAGGACGAATCTGAGGCAGAGCTACCGATGACACGCGATCGGTGCACAGTTGCCACTTCGCAATAAAGATATGCGACACTCTGACAAAAGCGCACAAGCAACACATCGAATAGTGCGCTGGGTAATTTTCAATTATGAACCTGTGAATATTTTATCACTGAGTTAATTCGCAAATTTCTTCGCCTCCTCTTCACTCAATCCCATGATTATGGCCATACTCTCCAGTCTTTTGGCTATTCCTTCAGTGACAGGCGCCGCAGTAATTTCCTTCAATTGATCGCGACCCAATTTGGTGCCTTCTTGCGAGTCGAAATTTCGAACTTCGCGCGCGGCGGAAACTTTTTCCTTCGGTATGTCGCACACTGCGAAGATTCGTTCCAATAAAGGACCGCATTTCGTTGGGTCGGTTATTTCTTCGTACAGAATGGGTTCCGGTAGGTCGAAGCATGCTTTGTTCTCCACGTAGGAAACATATGGAGACAGATAGAAAACTTGAGAGATTTCGGTGAGGTTCTTTGCCTAATGTGTGTCGGATTGATTAACCGATTTTGTTCTTTATTTGTCAAAGATTCTTCAATCATTGGCTATTCCCTCAACTATCTTTTAACTAAAAGGTATACCTGGTACCCACTATTTAACTCTTAATGACAATGACCGAACTACAGTGTCCGTGCGTTTGTTTTCATTATTATTACACAATTAACTGTAGTATTTCCTTGCTTGACTCACTTTTGTTTTGTTTACAAATTTCGCCTCCATCGCCGCTCCACCAGTCAGCCAGGCTCCCAATCTGTTGTTGAGCCACCAGATTATTACCAAAATCTTATTCGAACCGCTGTCTCTGAGGACTGATTTTCTGGCGTTGAAACGAAACATGAAAATGTGCTTGCAACTGGGATAGCATTCTTTCACGTAGGGGACCAGTCTGGCCTCAAAGGAAGTTGTTTTCATGACGAAGGTTTGATTTTTTGGCACGTCTCTAACGTAGAATTTGAACGCCGACTTTATGACGTCTTTGAATCTTGCTTCTGGCCACCAAGCTAAGAGAATGAGTCGTCGTCGTCGTCGTCGTCGTCGTCGTCGTCGTCGTCGTCGTCGTCGTCGTCGTCGTCGTCGTCGTCGTCGTCGTCGTCGTCGTCGTCGTCGTTGTTGTTGTCGTTGTTGTCGTCGTCGTCGTTGTCGTTGTCGTCGTCGTTGTCGTTGTCGTCGTCGTCGTCGTTGTCGTTGTTGTCGTTGTTGTCGTCGTCGTCGTCTCTTTTTCTCTCTCTCTCTCTCTCTCCCCCCCCTGTCGTCGTCGTCGTCGTCGTCGTCGTCGTCGTTGTCGTCGTCGTCGTCGTCGTCGTCGCTGTCGTCGTCGTCGTCGTCGTCGTCGCTGTCGTCGTCGTCGTCGTCGTCGTCGTCGTCGTCGTCGTCGTCGTCGTCGTCGTCGTCGTCGTCGTCGTCGTCGCCGCCGCCGCCGCCGCCGCCGTCGTCGTCGTCGTCGTCGTCGTCGTCGTCGTCGTCGTCGTCGTCGCACCTTCGTGCAAAGCTTGACTCAGCAACGACAATGCTGGAGGCTCGCCGATCACTAAACTGTGCCCCTCGTGATGGAGCATCTTTCCCATCAAAGTGGAGCCGCATCTTGCCGTATTTGTAAACAGAACCACACTCTTCGGCTGATAGTCCTCGATTTCGTCCATCGCTTTGCAAAATGTCGTCAACTTGACTTTGGCCAACAAGTCACTATCTTGAAATATTCCCTCGTAGCAAAATGGGTACTTGGAAATGTGGTAACTTTCGCTGAAAGCTTTCGGCATTCGCGCGAAATACACCACATCCTTCTCGAATCGAAACAATGTCCATCTGTGGTCTTCAACTACGGTCTTTGCGTCCACCGTTTCCTTGTAAAGTACCACAAAATCTTGCCGATTGGGGACGGTTTCCCAAACCCCCTTGATTCGTGCCCAAATGGTGAAAATTTGTGCCTCATTTTCTTCGATTTTGGGCCAGAAATACTCCTGGACTAGGCCGAAAAGCGCCCGAACAAGTCGGTAAAGCAGGTAAATGTAGGCGTTTTCCATTGCGCGTCGGAATAAACAACTCGCGCTATTGACAGTAGGCTAGTACGTTCTGACACATATGTACGTAGGTGCGGACGATTGTTATTGAGGTTCGCGCGAGGTGCGTACACAGTAGCGCCCGAGTAGTGTTAGTGTCATCGCTGTAGCGTATACTTCCGAATCCGACAGTTAATCGGAAATGCTACAGTTCGCAGACAAAAGAATTCGACTGCACAATAAGGATTGAATTGGGCGCACACGCGTTCGCATTCCATCCTGTTTTGCGGTCAAACACGCTAGGTAATGTATCGCAACAGTAACCCATAACCACTGACCGTTGCAAATCGACAATTCACGTAAATAATCCCAAGATTTCTCATATTCAGTCCGCAAATCTCTTCGCTTGCTCCTCGTTCAAACCCAAAGCGGTGGCCATACTTTGCAGTCTTTCGGCCGTCTTTTCAGTGATTGGTTCAGCAACTATTTCCCTCAATTGATCGCGGCCGAAATTGGTGCCCGCTTGCGAATCGTAATTTAGAATTTCTTGCGCCTTTCGAATTTTTTCCTTTGGAATGCTGCACACTTCGAAAGTTTGCTCCAATAGTGTGGCGTTTCTCGCACTGTCAGTGATTTCATCGTACAGAATCGGTTCAGGTAAGTCGAAACAGGATTTGTGTTGAAGGTACGCAACGTAAGGCGACAGGTACCAAGCTTGGGAAATTTCCGTGAGGCTTCTTGCCTGAATCGTAGCGAATTTGTTTAAATGTACAAGTGTTCTTGGCTGTTCATGTGTTGTCTGATTTATTTATTTTATCTATTAATTATTTGTTTATATAGGTACTATGTGGGTCTAGTCTTTTGCATGGACCAAGTGGTTACTTTTGTTTTCCTGAGGGCTTCAGCTTCCGTCGCCATAACTCCACCCAGCCAAGCGTCGAGTTGGTAGTTGAGCATCCACAATAGCTCCGAATGGAAGTTTGGCCATCCTAATTTTAGGAACATCCGCTCGACCTTAAAGTGGTCTTGCTTTTCGAATGTTTGTACTCCGTGTTTTGCGCGCTACCGATTGTGTAACCATAGGAATCCAGCAGTATCCAATATTGCCTGGTCTTGCATGGCAACATTGGAATCGCCCGGGATCAATTACTCGAGCGACAGAAGCATTACTTTCGCCGTTTTCTGTCAAGCGAAGTACTCACGGACTTCCTCCCGTTGTAGCGAAACATGAAAATATTTTTGCAGTTGTCATAGCATGCTTTGACGCATGGTGCCAGTCTAGCTTCCATAGACTTGGTCTTGATGACAAGCGTTTGGTCGCCTGGCACGTCCCTTGTGTAAAATGTCAACGCCGCTTTCAGAACGTCCTTGAAAGTTGCTTCTGGCCACCAAGCTTAAGAGAAGGAGGCTCTGGTCGTCGTCGTCGTCGTCGTCGTCGTCGTCGTCGTCGTCGTCGTCGTCGTCGTCGTCGTCGTCGTCGTCGTCGTCGTCGTCGTCGTCGTCGTCGTCGTCGTCGTCGTCGTCGTCGTCGTCGTCGTCGGCGACGTCGTCGTTGTTGTCGTTGTCTGTTGTTGTCGTCGTCGTCGTCGTCGTCGTCGTCGTCGTCGTCGTCGTCGTCGTCGTCGTCGTCGTCGTCGTCTTCGTCGTCGTCGTCGTCGTCGTCGTCGTCGTCGTCGTCGTCGTCGTCGTCGTCGTCGTCGTCGTCGTCGTCGTCGTCGTCGTCGTCGTCGTACACAGCTCACACCTCCATCCAAAGCCAGGCACAGTGACGACAAGGCAGGAGGCTCGCCAATGACCAAACTGTGTCCCTCGTGATGCAGCATTCTTGCCATCAGTGTTGAACCGCATCTAGCCGTATTTGTGAACAGAACCACTTTCTTCGCCAAGTCATACTGCAGAGTATTCATGACTTGACAGAATTGGGTCAGTTTGACTCTTGCCAGCAAGTCACAGTTCTTGAATACGCCGTCGTGACAGAACGGCTGCTTGTGAATGTGGTAGTTTTCGTTAAATGATTTTGGCACGCGTGCAAAATACACAATATCCTTGTCGAAGCGAAACAGAGTCCATCTGGGATCTCTTACAATTGTCTCCAGTGGCACAGATTCTTTGTAGAACAAAACAAAGTCGTGAGTATTTGGCAAAGCTTCCCAAAGTCCTTTGCGTCGATACGCAATTTTGAAAATTTGCGCCTCATTTTCGAGTTTGGGCCAGAAAAGCGACTGAATAGCGCCGAAAGTGGCTCGAATCACTCGATACAGTACGTACAAGTAAACGTTCCTCATTCTTCCGTTGAAAGGTGGCTAGGTACGTACGTAGGCGACTTTGCCAGTCTGCGGCGGAACACAACATTCAATGCACTGTTCTTGGGCTGTGCGCGCCGTTATCTGGCTAGCGTGGGGGCGCAAACTGATGTCTGTCCGATGTCAGCTTTTAAGCCTTGCCGGGGTACGTTACAAACCTTGCGAAATGTGCCTTGCATGTTGTATACAAATGCTCGGAGAAGCAAACAAATAGTGGAACCAAGAAGTTGGCCCCTCACTGGCTGACCGCATTGTGTTATTTCGCACGTTCGTGGTACGTTCATACGTTGCACCTGCTGTTCGCTATCCATCCAGAATGCGCAATTGGCATGAGCATTGCCTGAACTACAAGGAATATTCTCTGTGTTGCAATAATACCGATAGAGAAGTGAGAAGCCAGCCGCCATTGCCAAGTTTGGGTAGCAACCACCCAGAAAGCGTCATATGGCGCCTTTTCTGGGTGGTTGCGCGTTTTGGGTGTGACGAATCCACGCAATGCGTAACGTCGGTTCAGTACACTCAGCGCAGCACCACTTCACTGACAGCACCAGAAAACAAGCACCACTATTGCAAATTAACACTTCTTGCACCATGCAAAATCTTTTCAAGAGTTGTTGCATTCAATCGGCAAATCTCTTCGCCTGCTCTTCGTCCAAACCCAAATCTCTAGCCATACTTTCCAGTCGTTCGGCCATCTTTTCTGTGATTGGTTCAGCAACGATTTCTCTCAACTGATCGCGCCCAAAATGAGTGCCCGCTTGCGAATCGTAATTGAGAATTTCTTGCGCGTTTCGGATTTTCCCGCTTGGAATGTCGCAAAATTTGAAGATTTTCTCCAATATGGAGGCATTTCGCGCGTTGTCAGTGATTTCTTCGTACAGAATGGGTTGTTCAAAATCGAAACAGGATTTGTGTTGGAGATACACGATGTATGGGGACAAGTACCAAGCTTGGGACATTTCGGTCAGGGTCCTCGCCTGAAATTATGACGTGTTTATTTGATTTCTACGTTTTGGTTGGACTTGGTTATGCATAGCCAATTTGCTTGCGCAGAGGCATTCCAATTTGTTTATTTTTGTAGGCTATTCTCTAGCAAGGCGTTTATGGAGGTGTATTTTTTATTGGTGTATTTCTCTAAGAATTATGTCCGCCATACATTATCTGCATTAACTACGTGGTACCGTAGATCGCACGTTCCATGTTCTAGTAATTCTTGGGGGGCGATATTTCATCTCAGAATGATCACTACAGGACTCCATTTAAAAAAGACGTTATTTGACACCTATGGTACCTTCGTTTTCCTGAAGGCTTCAGCTTCCTTAGCCATAACTCCGCCCAGCCAGGCGTCTAGCCAATAATAAAGCCACCACAATAGCTCAAAACGGTGGTTCGACCAGCCCAATTTCAAGAAGGCACGCTCGATCTTAAAATGGCCTTGGTTTAGAGAAGTTTTTAAAAGTATTGGGTTTCGTGGCAACATCGCCCGGACTTTATTCTGTGAGCAAGTCTCAAGCGACCAACATGGGGCACTCACGGATTTTCTCCCGTGATAGCGAAACGTGAAGATGTGTTTGGAGCTGGGGTAACACTCTTTGACGTAGGGCGCCAGCCTGGCTTCCCACGACTTGGTTTTGATGACATACGTTTGATTGCGTGGCACGTCTCTCAAGTAGAACTTTATGGTCGACTTCACCACGCTTTTGAACGTTTCTTCTCGCCACCAGCCTGCGTGACAAGTCGTCGTCGTCGTCGTCGTCGTCGTCGTCGTCGTCGTCGTCGTCGCCGCCGCCGTCGTCGTCGTCGTCGTCGTCGTCGTCGTCGTCGTCGCCGTCGTCGTCGTCGTCGCCGTCGCCGTCGTCGTCGTCGTCGCCGCCGCCGCCGCCGCCGCCGTCGTCGTCGTCGTCGTCGTCGTCGTCGTCGTCGTCGTCGTCGTCGTCGTCGTCGTCGTCGTCGTCGTCGTCGTCGTCGTCGTCGTCGTCGTCGTCGTCGTCGTCGTCGTCATACCTTCCTGCAAAGCCCGACACAACGACGACAGTGAGGGAGGCTCGCCTATGACCAGACTGTGTCCCTGGTGGTGAAGCATCTTTCCAACCAAAGTGGAGCCGCACCTGGCAGTGCTTGTCAACATCACCACCCTCTTCGGCTGATAATCTTCCAACGTATTCATAACTTGACAGAATTTTGTCAAATTCACCCTTGCCAACAAGTCACAGTCCTTGAAGACTCCATCGTAACAGAATGGGTGCTTGAGAATATGGTAGTTTTCGTTGAATGGTTTGGGCACGCGTGCAAAATAGGCAAAATCTCTGGTAAAGCGAAACAGCGCCCATCTATGATCTCCAATTATGTTCTCTAGTGGCACCAATTCTCTGTGCGAATAAACAAAGTGGTGCCTGTTCGGCAAGGCTTCCCAAAGTCCTTTGTTGCGCCACAAAATCGCGAAAATCTGGACCCTATTTTCGAGTTTGGGCCAGAATAGCGACTGAATGGCGTCGAAAATGGCTCGAATCACTCGATACAACGCGTACAAATAGATGTTCATCATTCCTGGGCAGGGGGATGGTTAGGTTGCTTTGGCACAGCGGAATACAACGCTCAATGTGCAGCGAATGCGTGCTGCTCTTAGGTTGCGATATCTGTTATGGTGCTGATTGATGTCTGTCTGTCTAATGCTTCTGCTAAACGTCTTATGTAGTTGTACGTTACATTGCAGTAAGAGACGTCTAGCACAGAAGTGAAGAAAGTGCAGGCGCACTTCGCTCCACTCCACCCATCGAATCCGTCATTCACTCGCCGCACCCGGACACCGCGCCGCGACATCCTACGAGAGCTTGGTTCAAGTTCAAAGTTTTCCTCTGGATAATCCGACACAGTACAAACACTACAAAGTACAGTAATCCAGTCGCAGAGCAGCACGAACTTGGTGCGCAACTGCACGGTCTATTCGCCCGTTCGTTCGTCGCCCTCTCAGGCAAATCTGGGCCGATGGACGGTCGTGGCAGTACCGTAGTCAAGGGTGAGACCGAGTATACTGCAAGTCTAAGGCCCGACGAGGCAGGCAACACGGTTTTCAGCCGCTCGACGCGCGAGGTCGAGAGCTGCTGTGACGACGATGCCGCACCACAGAGGGTAAGAAATGGGTCAGGCCTCTACCGTACAGTGTACGGTACATGTGTGTGTGGCCGACAAAGCCCGCTCTGAGTGAAAATGTAGATCGGGGTATTCACCAATTCTTGAGCGCCGCCCCTGGTTGCGCCCAAAGGCATGCAGTTTGGACAGAAGGCCTGTAGAAGACCGGCAATATTGTGACGACATTGTAGCAGCGCAACGGTGTAGCAGACGCTTAGTTCTCGCAAAGCTCAGCACTTTCCAGGCGCTAGCAGCAAAAACTCCAAACTTGCACCATCAATTTTCGCTACCTACCTACATCTTGGGGACACAATCCAGCGGATACGTTATATGTTGATTACTTCGTTCAGTTATGTCTCTATTGCTGGATCAGTATCCTGAAGATGTAGGTAGGTAGCGAAAATTGATGGTGCAAGTTTGCGTTTTTGCTAGCGCCTGGAAAGTGCTGAGCTTTGCGAGAACCTAAGCGTCTGCTACACCGTTGCGCTGCTACAATGTCGTCACAATATTGCGGTCTTAGGCCTTCTGTCCAAACTGCATGCCTTTTTGGGCGCAACCAGGGGCGGCGCTCGAATTCGGTGAATACCCCGATCTACATTTCACTGAGAGCGGGCTTTGTCGGCCACACACACATGTACCGTCCACTGTTACGGTGGAGGCCTGACCCATTTCTTACCCTCTGTGGTGCGGCATCGTCGTCGCAGCAGCTCGCGACCTCGCG
>JASAMZ010008165.1:0-14775 GCA_030248115.1 Linhomoeus sp. GSCO2_2 | reverse complement strand
AGGCAAGGTAGAACTCGAAAAAGTTGCATATAATGGTATATACTATCTTTTGATATGTCGTAGAACTCGATAGGGCCGAGGGTGGAAGAAATGAATTGGATCGCTGCGGGACCCATTTTGGCGCCAAATTTGAAAAATTCGCGATTTTTGGCCCCGTGTCGACTTTGACGAGCTGCTGTGCGAGCTAGGTAGCAGCTAGAGCGGCGAGACCACTCTTGGTGCTCCTTCCCAGATGTCCTCTATCGAATGAGCCATGAACGGAGAAAATCGGGCGAAACACAAAAAACTTTCTTACACTGCGACTTTTTCGACTCCGGGGTCGAAAATTGCGATTTTCGCATTTCAGCGTCTATAGCGCTCGAATGCGTTGCCGAATCGTTCCAAAAGTGGTTTCAAACGATTCTGCGCTTAAATCTGGCCCAGAAAAGTATTTTTGAAAAATTTGCAGAGCTACAGTATCCCTGCCGCGTCGATTTGAATTTTGGGCGTCGGGTCGACTTTGCCAATATTATGCTCGATTTCGGGGTTTTCGGGGGCGCTGATTACGAATTTAGCATCCGTTCAGTGTATAGATGATGTTTGAACGTACCTACGACGAATTTGTATGCTACCGTACCCCAAGTGCAGAATTTCAGTTCCCGGAGTCCATAGGAAACTAAGGGTGTTGTATGTCAAATCTGGGGTATTTTGGGATGTAGATCACGAATTCAGCATTGCTTTTGCGATTGGGGGTGCCAGGAGGCCACAACAGCAGAGGAGTCACCGTGCGTAGGAGTTCAAATTTGTGGAGTATACTGCGTCCCCCGGACGACTTGCCTGGTTTGCGAATGTTACAACGCCCTGCAGCGTAAATCGACCCCCCCAGGGTTTGTTTTGTTTTCGTCAAAAATCTAGCTGCGAATCCAAATAATCGTGCAAAAACTGCCAATTTTGGGTAACAAAAGGTGTAATTTTGTACAAATTATGCACCTAGAAGTAATATTTTCTTTCGTCAAACAGCGCCGGACGTCAAAAAACGTCAAAACGGACGTCAAACGTCAAAAATTTGCGTTTTCGGGACCAACAGGTAAAAAATATTGCTAAATTTAGCGCTGCAGGCGAAAATTTCCCACTTATGAGCTCCGAATGAAGAAAAGATGGTCAAAATAGCGCCGCAGGCGAAATTTTTTGTTTTGGCAAAAGAGTGTAATATGTAGAAATCCTGCCTAGAATTTTTAGGTGCACGTCCATATTTTTAGGCGCATATGCACCTGAGTATGCGCAAAAAATAACCCTGCCCCCCAACCCTCCGATAATCGCAAAACGAAACAAAAACCACTACAAAAACGCACGCAAAAGCTCTGCGCCGCCGCCAGGTATCCGATGCGTTTCTCGGCGAATTTCACGGCCGCCATAACTTCCACCACGTTGAAAGCTGCCCAGGACATGTCGTAGCCCAGCATTTGGAGCTGTAAAGTACTTTTGATCGATGTAAAACCGGAGATTTGAAAAGTTATTTTATGAATTTTATGAATTCATAATAATATAAAAATTTTGCTTTAGTCTGAACTTGAGAGAATTCAAGCGTGAGCACGCAATGAAAACCAAAAGTGCTCAAATTTGTAACGTAAGCCTCAGATCTCTGCCAAGAGCGGCTCACACAGAGTGCACTAAAGAAAGAACAAAAGATTAGATTCTTGTTCGCTATTTTTGCCAGTAAGCTTTAATTACAGAGTCTCGTCTCAGAGAGCGAGTACTACAGTCCAAGCAAGAACCCCTACCTCCACAAAAATACACAAAAGTCACCTTTCATCAGTTTCATGCTTCTTCTACTTCTACCTACAAAACTTAAACTTTTCAAAACAAACCCCCCTACATAGGTCAATTTGGCCACTGCGTTGGTTTTCGCCGCCAAATTGTCCTGCTTCAGCTCCTGCTTGATCTCGTCCACGCAGTGGCCGATGAATTTCGTCTAAAATGCCGCAATCTTGCGCCAAAATCCACAAAAATTGCCGATTTTCACAGTTTGACACACTTCATTGTCCTTGTTGTTGCGCAATCCGCGAATCAAATCGGACAAACTTTTGTCAAACATTCGCTGGAAATGGCCCTTCGCCTGTTTGAGCGCCATTTCGGTACTATTTTCGCGATTTTAGGGCTATTTTGCGCACAGAAATAGTACAAAGTTGCCCACACACGGCCTCTTCTCTCTCTAGCGTGAAATTGATTGCGATCGTTGTCAACGTTGGAGAGAAGAGTAGTGACAATGCGCCAAGATTATTGCGAGACGGAAGGTAAACACGCAAATGTGAAACGCGCAAAAAACAAATGGAGTGAATGAAAACCCATTGTTGTTATGAACTAGATATTCGACCGGTCAGACAGGTCTGCAATTTTAAAGCCCTCAATTTGTGCCGCAATATTGCACCTCCCCCCCCCCCCCCCCAATATAAATTTTGATGCCCTCTCACTGGTGAGTACAAAATGCGTTTGTAAGGCGTTGTATGTACGCAGCTAGAGACTAATATGTAGTTCCGATCACAACAAAAGGGTTCAGTAGTTCCTATTGAAGTACACACTTCGTCCCAGTAGCCAATAAGTACCATAGATGTGCGAAATTATCACTCAACGCGCTGAATATGCAAATCGACAAAAGTCCGTCATTCATTACTCTCCGCGTGGTTCTGCACATAAGCCAGCTGGACGGCGGCCGACGTGTCTTTGACAGCCGTGTGACTGCCAGACTCATAGACCTTGTAGCCGTCCTGTAAGGGCAGCGCTTTGTGCTCTGGATATTCGAAATTAGTTCTGTGTATCAGTTCGCGTTCACTACGCAGTCGCAACAAAGTTCACACACAGTGGTTTGAGCATACCGTGGACTTTGGTACGTGCCAGGCGTCCCTAAATTCCAGCGCGGCGCCCATCCCAAGTACGCTGTTGCAAGCTTTACGCTATGAAACTTACACACATCAAAGCCAATGTCTTTGAACACCTGCAAATTTCAGCACGCTACAATCATTGACGCGACAATTGTGGAGCAAAGCGCAAAATTGGTCAATTTCTCAAGACTCTCTGTGTTCTGTCAACACAACTTTCGCTAGAATGCAGCTAATTGGATGCTACCTGGACTACTTTGAAAAAGACAAATTAAGCTTTTGAACGGTTCGGAACAAAAATTGTAGCTAGTTAGTCGATCAGCCGTCCCCAAATCGGAAGCGGCAATCTCGTGAGGGCCAGCAACCGCGCCCAATTTTGCGTCTTGCGCCATAATATTCGCGTGAATTGGAGCAGTTAAGTGAAATCTGTGCAAGTTTCACCTCGAATAGTTTTTGGCACTCCTCCCCTCCAAAAGGGAGGAGTGCTATAGTGATGGTGCGGATTCTGTGTAAATTGGAACGCTCATAAGTCGGGCTAGAGTTGGCCGATCGGGGCGAATTTTTTTTTATTCGATAGGTCTCGGGATGGCGCAGGGTGGATCGAAGGCCCCGACTTCCGTCCGGGACCCGATTTTTGGCAAGTTGCCAAAAACCCGGTTTTTCGGCCTCCGACGAACTTTAGACGCTTAGAATAGTGTTCTGGTAGAACGTAGCGAGACGAGCTTTGAGCCGAATATGTAAAAGACATTGGGCTACCCGATGGTGGGGGCGCCGTCGGGCTGGGTCCGGGCCTGCCCTGGCCGGATAGCAAAAACCGGGTTTTTCGACCCAAAAGTAGGGTTTGCGGCACAAGTCATAAGTGTATTTTGCTATAAGCAAATTTCACGATTTTTGTGTCGACTAAGAGAGCTCAGATAGTCAATTCCGAAACCGTTAAGAGAAACCCGGTCAGATTTACCCCGAGCCGGGAAATTCACCCCAAAGTTGGGTCCTGGGTTTCCGGGTAAAACTTCGCGCTGGCGTAACTTTTGACAGGCTGCTCTTATCGAGGTGGGGTTAAGACCATTCGATAGAGCTTGGCGAGCTCTACAACTTTATAGTAGATCATTTCCTTCGAAACCGTCGAATTTCGGGTGAAAAATTGAAAAATCGATTTTGGGTCAAAATTCGAAAGTTCGTCATTTCCCATTCTTTACTGTGAGGTTCGATTTCGATGATAGTTGGTGAGTTTTTAGTACTTACAAATATCTTTCGGGGAATAGAAGATGAGGTTTGGGTGGGGTATACTTTTGGGCGAAATTTGAATTTTTTCGATAAATTTTTGGAATTTCGATGGAAAGTCGGGTCAGTTGAGATATTTCGGTGTCAGTTGGACTTTCACGTGATAGAGCATCAAAAGATACGTTGTTTTTGTTATAATCACTTTTTTCGTCCGACGCGTATTTTGGCGGGAAATTTAGATTAAAAAATTTGGCTGCCGGATTTGTCCGGGGCACCTACTGTGTAAGCACTCGATTCCGGCTTTTCGATGATGCTGATCACGAATTTGGCGTTGTCTTTTCGTTTTGAGATGTGTGGGACCATTTTTGAAGAATTTGCTTGCCACCATACGTGCCCTCAAGTGGAAAACCTGGTTGTGTCAGTTCAGCCGAAGCTAGGTGTGTTGTATGTCAAATGTGGGGTATTGGAGGCTCACAATTCCGAATTTGCTATAAATTTGCGATCATAATGGCCACTAAGCTTCACTGATATGTCTCGTTGATCAATGGGCAGCATGATTCAACTCCCAAAATTCTTCTGAAAGAGGGGAGGAGTGCCCCGAGGGGCTCTGCCCCCGTCTACTAATCTTGTCTACAGCTTGCTGGGGAAAGGGGGAGGGAGGGGGGACTTAATTCATGGGACACCCAGCAATACCTGAGAAGGTATGTGGGCAGTGTGCTTTCCCCACACCACGTCGCCTATGGTCTCGTCGGCCTCGGAATAGATGGCAAAGGTGTGGTCGGCCTCCTTGAAGTCGTCATTGTTCATCTCTCGCAGGAAAATGCTCTTTAGGGAGGGAACGCGATGCACCGAGCGACGCAGAGGCTCTTTTTTCGCCGCGCCTCAGCGCGGCGAGGTGTATATATACGGATGACAATGTGTGTGTGTGTGTGTCTGTGTGTGTGTGTGTGTCTGTGTTTCCGTCGCACCGAAGTAAAACATGTGACATATGTGGTCAAGTAGAGTCGATGTCGCTGAGTACGGATCCGATGTCCGTTTCTGTTGCTAATTTCGCATTTTCAAAATATTCGCAATTAAAATTCGAAAATGTCAAAAATCGACGTTTTCGTCTGATGCGTTAGCCGCGAAATTTCTTCGGAAATGGCAAGGGCATTGACCGCGGATAATTTGTAACACAAAAGAAATTTTTTGCAAATGTGGAATTTAATAGAAATGCGTGATTATTTGTCAAAATTGCACAAATTGACCAAAAAACAACGTCATTTATTGACGAATGTGAATGCAGAAATGGAAGGGTCGTATGCCAATAAGAATTTGTGACATACTTTTGCACTTTTGAAAAATTGCAATTTCGAGATATTTCCAATCAAAATATGGAAATGTCGAAAATCGACTTTTTCACCTGATGATATAGCGGCGAAATTTCTTCAGAAAGGGAAAGAGTATAGACTGCGGATAATTTGTAACGCAGGAGAATTTTTTTGCAAATATGGAATTCAATGAAATACGTAATTATTTTTTAAAATTCCATGAATCAAAACGTCGTTTTTGGCACTCCGCTTTGCAAAAGCAGGAGTGCTATAGGGGGCGTCGGATTGAACAGAATCATCTTACCAAGCTTTCTCGCGCTACACAAATCGGATCGCCAAGCGGTTTTTTGCGTTAGATAGGTTGAGTCGACGCGCAGGGTGGACAAGAAACTGGAAAATTCCGGTAGTGGAAGAATTTTGCGAAAATTCAAAAATTCGAATTTTTACTAAGTAAAAAAAAAACATCAGGGCATAACTTGCGCAAAAGTGGGCCGATTTTGGTGATTTTTGGATATGTTGTAGGCCCTTGGACCCTCTAGGCGGCACCGCCGGAATGGGCTCCCTAGGTGGTCCGACGCGGGAGTACGGTAGAAAATTTGAATTTTCAATATTTTTTCCGACCTTTAAAAAATCGTAAATCGATTTTGCGACGGTGGATCCTCGCCAAGTTTTAACTTGTCCGAAAACACTATATTACCTTTCATTCGAGACCAAAACCGCCGAGATTGCTTGTGCCGTTCTTCAGATACGCTGTGCCAAAGGTGCCGGGTCCCGAGCGAAAATTTCGGATTTTCGACTTTGGGTGGAGATTTGGCTTGGAAAGCGTGCCTTTAGCGGTAAATTGACAATCGCAACGTGTTCTACGTCAAAAGTTGGTCTAGACAAAGTGCCTTGACTATTTTGAGCTGCTGTACCCCGGCCGCGCCGAATTTTTGAATCCCGGGGTCAAATTTTCAAAATTGAGTTTTTTCTTGTATCGGGGGTTTTTGACGACGCTGAACACGAATCCGGTGTTTGTTTTGACCTTTTTTACGCCTTTACGCTGATTTCGCAACCCGGCCGGCCAAAAATTGGGTCCCGGGATTGAAATTTCAGAATTGAGTTGACAGTTGTTTCTGGGCTTTCTGACACCGCAGAACACGAATCCGGCGTTTGTTTTGCGTTTTGAGTTTCATTTAGCCTGCTTTGGGCGTCAGAACACGCGCCAAACATGCCCAAACCTGACCGAACATGTTCAGACTTGTCCAAATATGTCCAAACATGCTCAACTTGTCCAAACACGCTCAACCACGTCCAAACTTGTTCGAACATTGTCGGTGACACTGAACACGAGTCTGACGTTTCCGTGAAGGATTATTACCGAGTAGTGAGACGCGAACAGTATGCTTTGCTTCGAAACAAGCGGAGTGCCATCCTGAAGGTCCCCTTCAGCGTTCAACTAGTTTGACGAATTTGAACGTAGAAACGGGAAGGCCGTATGCCAATAAGAATTTGTGACATAGTCCTACAGTTTTAATAAATCCCAATTTCGAGATATTTAGAATTCAAATTTAAAAAATGTCAGAATCGAGATTTTCGTCTGATGGCCAGAACAGCTGTTTATTGATGAATGTGCACTCGGAAACAGAAATGTGCACGGGAATTCGCTCGCACCAAACTTTTGACAAGTTTTTTTGTTGGATGTGACGTTTTCATACAGGTAGAAAACATTAGATAGACGGCGTCGTATCATGCCGATAACATATAGCGAACGCGGCGATATCACTGAGCTTTAGATCAGCTGTACAGACAACCGTATCGTGGGGATAGCTGCACTTGGCATTAAGGTGCACACTAGCGGCCCGGGCGCGCGCCTTCGGCGCGCGCGGAGAAAAGCCCTGCGCGGGCTCGCTTCGCTCGCCCGCTCCAGGCTTTTCGTCTCGCTTGGCGCTGCGCGCCTCGCTCGACAGCCGCCGCCTAACCATTACTCTGTTTTACATTGATATGTAAGAAAGTTACAAAGTTGAATTTTCTCACTACCGTACACTTCTATGCGTCTATACTGCGCACGTGCAGTCTTGCTCTGTTGCCCTATCTGGCTGTCATATCAGCTTACTTGCGCGCCGTACCAAGCAGGCTCTACCATCTAGAGCGAAATTCAAAAATTTGAATTTTCTAACTTACAGTACACCGCAGCGCGTCACGGCTGGGTGCGTGAAGTTGCACATTACCCACCTTACACACCCAGGATACCAACCGCCTTTTCTGTCCGTCGAAGCAGGCTCCACTGTCTAGAGCGAAATTCAAAAATTTGAATTTTCTCACCTACAGTATACCGCATCGCGTAGTGGCCGGGTGCGTGAAGTTGCACATTGCCTACCCTACACACCCACGACACCCATCGCCTTGCCCGCCCTTCCAAGCAGGCTCCACTGTCTAGAGCGAAATTCAAAAATTTGAATTTTCTCACCTACAGTATACCGCATCGCGTAGTGGCCGGGTGCGTGAAGTTGCACATTGCCTACCCTACACACCCACGACACCCATCGCCTTGCCCGCCCTTCCAAGCAGGCTCCACTGTCTAGAGCGAAATTCAAAAATTTGAATTTTCTCGCCTACAGTAGCCTTTTCCGCGTAACGGACCAGTTTCGGCACGCCTCCGGCCCAGGCCCAGGGCAGCGCCCCATAGCTGGGATCGGTCCGCCGGGCCAGTCTGGCGGGGTGATTGGGGGACACAGAATCACAGACGCACAGACAACCGGCGATTAAGGGGTAGAACTAGCGGCCTGGGCGCGCGCCGAAGGCTCGCTTCGCTCGCCCGCTCCAGGCTTTTCGTCTCGCTCGGCGCTGCGCGCCTCGCTCGACAGCCGCCGCCTAACCTCTCTTTTGTTTCACTGTGTGACAATATCTGCTTGGTTCGATTCCCGTGCTTGGAAGAAACTTTTGCCGATGGAAAGTTACCTTTTGCGAATTTTTTGTGCAACGTGCTAAACTCTGTGAAGTTGCACACTTGCTATCCTATCACGCTGTCATATTGCCTTCCATGCATTACCTTCTATGCGGCCTCCACTGTCTACAGCAAAATTCAAGAATTTGAATTTTCTCGTTTACAGTATGCCTACGCGCGGCGTGCCTGGGCGTGTGAAGTTCCACATTGCCTACCCTACCCAACTGGCATACCAACCGCTTCGCCCGCCTTTCCAAGCGCGCTCCACGGTCGTCTCGGAAATTCAAAAATTTGAATTTTCTCGCCTACAGTAGCCTTTTCCGCGTAACGGACCAGTTTCGGCAAATCAGTGGGCCCGCCCCAGGGTAGCGCCCCATAGGTCGCCAGGGTATACGGGCCCAGTCGGGCGGGATGATTGGGGGAAACAGAATCACAGACAGACGCACAGACAACCAGGGATTAAGGGGTAGAATTCTCAAGACACTTTCTCCAGATGCGGCTAACGATGTGTACAAAGTTCACTATACTGTTCATCCAAATTTGACAGACGCGAAGTATAGGTTGAACTTTTTACACACACAGCTTGTTTCGCCGGCCTCAGCCGGACGACACCCTCCTACAGAGCTCGGCGTGCGTGCGTGCGTGCGTACGTACGTCACGCCGTAGCCAACGAACGTCGTTCGGGGCAAGGCGTTGCCTGGTACTCGGAGGCTGAGGCGCACTCGCCCTTCCACAAGCAGGCCTGGATAACGGCCATGCTACCCTTCAACGCCCCCGTCCATAAGTCCGAGAAGAACTCGCCCGTGTCTTGGCGCAGTGGCGTCGGTCTTCTTACATAGCCCCTTATGGCGCCCACAGGGCATGTACAGTCCACACGTCGTGCACGGTAACATTTCTTTGTTTACGCGTGCAGGTGTACTACACTTTTGGCAACTCGGCACACATCATCAATCAGCTTTTTTCGCCGCGCCTCAGCGCGGCGAGGTGTATATATACGGTTGACAATGTGTGTCTGTGTGTCTGTGTGTGTGTGTGTGTGTGTCTGTCCGTCCCGCCGAAGTAAGATAAGTGACATATGTGGTCAAGTAGAGTCGAGGTCGCTGAGTACGGATCCGATGTCCGTTTCTGTTGCTAATTTCGCATTTTCGAGATATTCGCAATTGAAATTCGAAAACGTCGAAAATCGATTTTTTTGCCTAATGAGCTAGCGGCGAAATTTCTTCAGAAATGGAAAGGGCAAAGGCCGCGGATAATTTGTAACACAAAAGAAATTTTTTCTAATGTGGAATTTTATAGAAATACGCGATTATTTGTCAAAATTGACAAAAATTGACAAAAATAGAACGTCAGTTATTGACGAAGGTGAATGCAGAAATTGAAAGGTCGTAACCCAATAAGAATTTGTGACATAGTTTTACAGTTTTAAAACCTGCAATTTGGAGATATTCACAATTAAAATATGAAAATGTCGAAAATCGACTTTTTTACCTGATGAGCTAGCGGCGAAATTTCTTCAGAAATGGAAAGGGCATAAACCGCGGATAATTTGTAACAGTTTGCAATTTGTGGAATATGATAGAAATACGCGACAATTTTCCAAAAGTCTACAAAATGACAGAAACGTCATAACGCAGAAATACGTACACCAAACAAAATTCCTGGCAGAGAACGACTACACCAAACAGTTGGCAAGTTTTTTTTGCTCGATGTGGCATATTCCCACAGGTATAAAACTTCAGATGATCGGCGTCGTATCATGCCGATACCATATAGCGAACGCGGCGATATCACTGAGCTTTAGATCAGTTGTACAGACAACCGTATCGTGGTAATAGCTGCACTTGAGTTGTGGTACACGTTTTCAAGATACCTTCGCTAGATGCGGCTAATTATGCGAATGAATTTCACTATACTGTTCACCAAGATTTGACAGACACAAAGTATAGGTTGAACTTTTTACACACACGGCTTGTTTCGTCGCGTCTCAGCGCGGCGAGGTGAATATATACGGATGACAATGTGTGTGTGTGTCTGTCTGTGTGTGTGTGTGTGTTTCCGTCGCACCGAAGTAAAGTCAGTGGCATATGTGGCCAAGTAGAGTCGATGTCGCTGAGTACGGATCCGATGTCCGTTTCTGTTGCTAATTTCGCATTTTCGAGATATTCGCAATTAAAATTCTAAAATGTCGAAAATCGACTTTTTTGTCTGATGCGCTACCGCGAAATTTCTTCAGAAATGGAAGGAGCATGGACAGCGGATAATTTGTAACACAAAAGAAATTTTTTGCAAATGTGGAATTTAATAGAAATACGCGATTATTTGTCAAAATTGCATAAATTGACTAAAATACAACGTCATTTATTGTCGAATGTGAATGCAGAAATGGAAAGGTCGTTTGCCAATAAGGATTTGTGACATAGTTTTGCAGTTTTTAAAAATTACAATTTTGAGATATTTACAATCAAAATACGGAAATGTCAAAAATCGACTTTTTCATCTGATGATATAGCGGCGAAATTTCTTCAGAAATGGAAAGAGTATAGACTGCGGATAATTTGTAATGCAAGAGAATTTTTTGCAAATATGGAATTTAATAGAAATGCGTGATTATTTTTCAAAATTCCATAAATCAACAAAATAGAACATCGTAGTTTGACGAATTTGAACGCAGAAATGGTAAGGCCGTATGTCAATAAGTGACATAGTTTTGCAGTTTTAATAAATTCCAATTTCGAGATATTTAGAATTAAAATTTAAAAAATGTCAAAATTGAGATTTTCGTCTGATGGCCATCATCTGATGGCCGTCTGAGATTACATCACGGATCGGCGTTTACATCACGGAATCACGGATTCACAAATCACGGATCATACATCACGGAATGATAGTCGCCAGAACATCTGTTTATTGATGAATGTGCACTCGGAAATAGAAATGCGTATGCTGAACACGGGAATTCGCTCGCACCAAACTTTTGGCAAGTTTGTTTGTTGGATGTGGCGTTTTCACACAGGTAGGAAACATCAGATAAATGGCGTCGTATCATGCCGATAACATATAGCAAACGCGGCGATATCACTGAGCTTCAGATCAGCTGTACAGACAACCGTATCGTGGGGATAGCTGCACTTGGCATTAAGGTACACATTCTCAAGACACTTTCTCCAGATGCGGCTAACGATGTTTACAAAGTTCACTATACTTTTCACCAACATTTGACAGACACAAAGTATAGGTTGAACTTTTTACACACACAGCTTGTTGTTTATGTATATGCCATAGCTGGAAGCGCAATCGAGATGGAAGTTCAATTTTCACTGGAAAAGAGCCGATTGCACTTCCACCAGATTTAAGGGCAATCGCTCAGTGCACAACATCTGCGCATTCCCCTGCTTGTGTAAAGCCCCTCCCCCCCCCCCCCCCCCCCCCACCACCACCGTGCACTGCTCTGACAACCAAACCCCCTCCACCCCACCCACTGCCATCTCACCCACACTCTCTGGAATGGGTGCAGTGCAGCCACAGGTGTGAAATCTCGCTCAATATACTGTCATTCTAGTCTCTCACAATAGGTCTCTCTCTAGTCTCGGTACATCAAAAAGTGGCCCCTTTCCTTATGTTTGCAAAGTTGCTCTTGCAGGAATGATGTCTGAATCGTCCCGGACTTTGTTCCAATTGTTGCCACACCCCCTTTTCAGCTGACAATTTTAGCATCCGAGGTTTTGAGACACTTAGCTGGCACATGAAACTCTGGTATAGTGGCCATCTGCCATTCAGTTTAGCATAGTGAATGCTGCAAGTGAGTGACAAGCAACCCACAAAATGCCTCAATGGAAAGTGGACATTGCCTCAATAGATGACGTGGTGAGCTGATTAGTGGTTTCTTTCTTTGAAAGCAATGCTTGTTAAGGGAGGGAGGGGGGGGGGGGGCATGGAAGGAATGGAGGGGGGGGGGGGGGAGGGGTGGTCAGCACAGCATATGTTGGGGTGGGGGGAGGGAGTTTTACACAAGTGGCTGGATGTGGGTTGGGGGGGGGGGGGAGGGGTATGTGTGCTGCACGATTGCACTCCCATCCAATGGAAGTGCAATCAGGCATTTTCCAGTGAAAGGTACTTCCGTCTGGATTGCACTTCCATCTATGACGTATACAGGTGCGCTGCACACTTAGAGAAATGCTGATGGTGTGTGCTGGATTTGGGCAAGTCTGTGATTCATGCTGGACTCTGATGAGTGTGCTCCATTCTGATGAGTGTGCAGCACACTTGGACCATCACAGTACAAATTGCATACTCACAAGTTTGGGGGAACAGGGGGGGGGGGGGGACGGGGTGGGTGGTTGGATTCGATCTGCAGACTCACCATGCCGATACCATATAGCGAACGCGGAGGGGGTTGGACCTGCACACTCACCAGGTTTTTTCGCCCGGCCTCAGCCGGGCGACACCCTAGGAGAGCTCGGCGTGCGTGCGTGCGTGCGTCCGTCCGTCCGTCTGTTACGCTCTCGGATCTCGGCGTTGGAAAGTCGTAGAGAGGAGATCTTGGGCTCTACGGATAGGTCTCCCCTCACTAATCATTCAGCTAAGAGGTTTCGAAATTCAAAAGTTTGAATTGCGCGCGCTACAGTAAGCCGAAGGTCAAAACGAAAAACGCCTCTAGCTCGCTCGTCTTACGTCGTAGAGCGGCAATCGATACGTCAGGTGAAAGCTCTCGACGCGTTCTTTCATGCGACTGCAAAAGTTCTTTCAATTACGCAAACACGCACCGCCGAAAACGCCATTCTCGACATTTTGACGCTAAAATCGTTCTAACTCGCTCAACTTGCGTCGTAGAGAGACAATCTCAAGGTCAGTGGATAGCTCTCGAATCGCTGATCATTTGTTCTCCCATTGGTCGAAACTCAGAAATTTGAATTTCGCGAGTTACAGTAACCCGAAGGTTTAAAACGCAAAACGGCTCTAACTCGTATGTCTTGCGTTGTAGAGAGGTGATCTTGAGCACCTTGGATAGCTCTGGACTCATTGATCATTTGTTCTACCGTTGGTCAAAACTCAAAGTTTGAATTTCGCGAGTTACAGTAACCCAAAGGTCCGAAAAAGCAAAACGGCTCTAACTCGCTCGTCTTACGTCGTAGAGCGGCGATCGACTCGTCAGGTGGAAGCTCTCGACGTGTTCTTTCATGCGGCAATTTTTAACATTACGCAAACACGCACCACGGGAAACGCCATTCTCGAGATTCGAACACTAAAATCGCTCTAACTCGCTTGATTTGCGTCGTTGAGAGACGATCTCGAGCTCAGTGGATAGTTCACGACTCACGGATTATTTGCAAAACTTGCTCTGTCATATGTTTGGCAAAACTTTGACAAGTTTTTGTCACTTTTTAAAAGCGTTGCTCAGAAGAGGGATTTTCTTGCTCTAAAAACCAAACCCCGGGCGATATCAATATTGCTAAGCAATACCCTCTTGCGAAGGGGGAGCTCGTGAAGCGGAGCAATACGGGCGATGAGCTCTCGCACTCTCTGCAGAAAGAACGAAACTCTATGCAATGTCAGTCAGAATACAAACTCAACTTTTTAATACCGGAGCTTGTTAAGACTGTTTTGCGCACCACCTTGTTTCCAAGTGTGCACTCGGCAGGTGAGTCTGCACACTATGTAGAAGTGTGCAGAATTGTGTGCAGTGTGGAGATTTTCACAGAATTGCATAGCACTCCATAGTTGTAAGTATTCACAGCATGGATTGTTGAACCATGGCTCTGAGCAACCGAATGGGTGGTGGAGCTCTTTATTCGACATTTTGCAGCTCCAAAACATTGAATAAAGAGTTTTACCACCCATTTGTGCTCATAGGCATTGACTGTTCATCAGTTTGTGCTGTGAATAGGGTGGAGATTGCAACAAATAATGCCTGAAGTGTGCAGAATTGTGCTGAGTGTGCAGAATTTTTGCCATGTGCAGATTCCATCTCCAAACATCTAGAGTGTGCAGAAATTGTGCACAATGTGCAGCTATACTGCATAGGTGCCAAAATTGTGGCTCAACTCTACCATTTTTTCGCCGCGCCTCAGCGCGGCGAGGTGTATATATGTTACACCCACTTTCCGCAATCCACCCAGAACGCGCAATATGGCGCATTCACTCAACTCACTGATCATTCCGCTAAGAGAAGTAGAGATTCAAAAGTTTGAATTGCATGTACTACAGTAACCCAAAAGTCAAAACGCAAAACGGCTCTAGCTCTCTGGTGTTATGTCGTAGAGCAGCAATCAACACATCATTTGAAAGATCTTTACATGCCTTTTCATGTGACAGCAAAACTTTTTCCAAATATGCAAACACGCATGGCAGAAAACTGCATTCTTAAGATTTTGACACTAAAATCACACTAACTCGCTCACCTTGCATCGTAGACAGCCAATCTTGAGCCCCTTCCTTGGCCTTGACCTACTGATCATTTGTTGTC
>JASAMZ010008164.1:0-24937 GCA_030248115.1 Linhomoeus sp. GSCO2_2 | reverse complement strand
TCGGTACACATTACATGCTCATGTTTTGTTTTGTCAACATGCCGCCTCTTGACGTCAAGTGGTGCTGCGAACGATTACAGACCAGACTCAAGTACCCGATTTTGCCCCCTCCTCGAGGACTTTAAGGCCTCGGGGCGCCTACGTTTTTCGCAATGCGAAGTATGTTTGCTGGGAAACCGGACTTCATTCGTTACACACCGCAACGATACGTAACCAGCCATCGTCTCGGGTGGGGGACAAATGTCAGTCAACGGTAAGCGATTGGTTTTAGAACAACAAGTTGTGTGTGTAAAAAGTTCAACCTATGCACTGTGTCTGTCAAATCTTGGTGAACAGTATAGTGAATTTCATACGCATTCAGCCGTATCTAGAGAAGATATCTTGAGAATGTGTGCCACAAACCAAGTGCAGCTATTCCCACGATACGGTTGTCTGTACAGCTGATCTAAAGCTCAGTGATATCGCCGCGTTCGCTATATGTTATCGCCATGATACGACGCCATTCTTCTGATGTTTCCTACCTGTGTGAATGCGCACATCGAACAAAAGAACTTGCTGATTGTTTTGTGCAGTCGTTCTCTACCAGAATTCTGTTTGGCGTTCTTATTTCTTCATTGACATTCATCAATCAACATCAACAATAACAACAATAGCAATTTCTAAAACATTTCTATCAAATTCCATATTTGCAAAAAATTTCTTTTTGCTACAGATTATCAGCTCAGCGGTCTATGCTCTTTCCATTTCTGAAGAAATTTCGCCCCTAGTTCATTGGGTAAAAAGTCGATTTTCGACATTTTCATTTATTATAGTTGTGAATATCTCGAAATTGCAATTTTTTGAAAAACTATTCAAATTCTTATTGGCATCGTCACAAATTCTTATTGGCATACGACCTTTTCATTTCTGCATTCACACTCATCAATAAATGACGTTCTGTTTTTGTCAATTTATGGAACTGCGAATTTCTATTAAATTCCATATGTGCAAAAAAATTTGATTTGTGTTACAAATTATTTGAGACCAATGCTCTTTCTATTTCTGAAGAAATTTCGCTGCCAGCTCATCAGGTGAAAAAGTCGATTTTAAAAATTTTCATATTTTAATTACAAATATCCCGAAATTGTAATTTTTTAACTCTGAAAGCTATGTCACAAATTCTTATTGGCATACGACCATTTCATTTATGCATTCACAATAGTCACTGAATCACGATCTGTTTTTGTCAATTTATGAAATTTTGACAAATAATCGCATATTTCTATTAAATTTCACATATGTAAAAAGTTCTTTTGTGTCATTAATTATCCGCGATCTTTGCTCTTTCCATTTCTGAAGAAATTTCGCCGCTAGCTCATCAGGTGAAAATGTCGATTATCGACATTTTCATATTTGATTGTAAATATCTCGAAAAAACGAAATTAGCAACAGAAACGGACATCGGATTTTTACTCAGCGACCTTGACTCTACTTGACCACATATGACCCACATCTTACTTCGGTGGCATGGACAGATGGACACACACACGCACACAGACATTGTCAACCGTACATATACACCTCGCCGCGCTGAGGCGCGGCAAAAAAATTGAAAACAAATTTTGTCTGCCATGCATTGCCGACTGCTGACTGTCATGCATGCCGTGCATGGCTATAGCGAGCTGACATTTGTCCTCTGAGTACACAAGTGCGTAGAACTCAACTGTAGTTCAATCAGTCTAGTTCAAGACAGACGAAAGAGGCGAGCAACCAACATTTATCAGGTCGAATCAAATTGCTGAACAGTTGAAGCTTTGTCACGGATTCGCTGCCGTGGTATTCACTATTGTTCTCTGATACCGCTGTCTCGAAGCTTCCAAACTCTTTCAACTCGCTGCTATCTTCCAGAACCCTTCACCGGCGACCCGATTTCCCACTGTCATGAACGAACACTCACTCTGAGCGAAAAGTCTCCAAACACCCCCTAGTTTTACACTCCCGGGTTAGTTCTTGTATGCGCGCGTCTCCGCTGTCCCGCTGTCTCGCTCCGCTGAATATCTAGGCCATTCACCACTGTTTCGCGCCCACTGCTCCTCGCTCCGACGAAAGTCGACGAGAAGGAGAAGGGCCATTGCTGAAAAATTCTCGGGATTACGGTACCTACACACAAAAGTTGGATTGAACGCGTGTCTAGTCTCAAATACCCCGACTACAAATTGCGATTGCCAGATAATGTGCAGAAGTGGTGCGCACAGAGCGCACGCCGCACGTCGGCACAAAGTCAACGTCTTTTCTACGCCTCGCACCCCGTATGTACGTGACCTTGATTCTCTTTCCTTCGGTGTAGTGTAATCGACACGTCTTTGCAGTGTGTGTTTTCTTTTATGAGTATAATCTGTCGCCGGAATTTTGACCGTTGAATCTTCGTCTGACGATCTGAAAACTTGAAACCAGCTTGAAAGTTCTGAATTCTGAAGCTATGAGACAGACAACTATGTAAGCGAAATCTACGCATATTCAGTACTATACGTAATCCAACTTGTTATTAGACTATCGGACTGTATTCAGCACGTCCACCGGATCATTCCTGGGTGATATTGCCAGCGTTGCCAAAGCTTTTGACAATAAAAGAGTCTTTTGCTTTGTTGCGAGCCTAGCTGACGCCAACGGAGCCAACCGACAAGGAGTCCGCCAAGAAAACAATGATGAACAGCGTGAGTGTCTCTTAGCACATCGGTTGTAAAGCAACTTGAACCGTTAAGTCAACCACTAATTGGAGACCAAATGTCATACGCCGTATCATGTCTGTCTACGAGTCGGGTATTCACTGTGTCGAGTTCGCGTATCGTCGTACCTACGTGTCGGGGATTCAGTTCGGCAGTGGGAAGCATCAGTTAAATGGATCAGAGAAATTCTCCGCAGGCAGACATTGCAATAGAAGGGCCTAAATGAGAGACTAAGCTGTTTGAAATTGCTGAAATTAAAAGCTAGAAAGTATACCTACCCAGTTTCGGGGAATAGAGATGGAGAGCATCACCCTCAGGCAAACCCGACTCCTGAGAAGGGCAGTGGCACGAGAGATCGAGGAAAATTCCCAGTCAGAAATAGCTTATTTTAGTACTCCTGTCACGATAATTATAGATTAAAGGGCTCTTATGTAGTTGATGCGCTTGCTGTTGTAATCTTAGCACACGTCTTGACGTCTTTTAGATTGTGCAAAAGAGCCCAAGACTGGGACAATTTCGAAAGCGAATACGCACCTCCAGACATGCCACTGTCCCAGGATTTTGCCAATTGTCTTGTCTTTGTCTTTGGTCCCAAATATTAAATTGTCTTGTCCTTGTCTTTGTCATGCGGCCGATGCCTTAAATTGTCTTGTCTTTGTCTTGTCCTTAAATTGTCCTTACATTGTCCCAAATTGTCCCATAGAGGGGTGTGTTTGCGCTGAGTTCATGTTATGTTCACTGTCTGATTGTTGTCTGTCTGATTCTGATTGTCTTGTTTCGCCGCCCCCCAGGGCGGCGAGTATATATGTCACAGGCGATGGCCGTCTTCAGGCGATAGCCGTCTAGACGGCTGTCGCCAGGTCGATCAGGCCGCGGCCGTCTAGACGGCAATCGCCTGATGCGTCAGGCCGCGGCCGTCTAGACGGCAATCGCCTGATGCGTCAGGCGATGGCCGTCTTTTCTTTCTCTGTATTAGTTTCGGACACAGTATATTCCTTCCAGTTCAGGCTATGCTTAGGCTCGCCCTGCGCCCACAGTTCACAAGAGTCAGTCGGCGTCGCAGTCTGGCGGGTCGAAGCTTAGGCTTAACGCGACCGGTGACCGATTTCAGGGCTTAGCGCTGGCGACAGCTTTCATTTTGAAGACGGCTGTTGACTGGTCCATCAGGCGATAGCCGTCTTTGCGAGCAGAAGACGGCCATCGCCTGACGCACCAGGCGATGGCCGTCTTTTCCCCGAGAAGACGGCCGCGGGCTGATCGACCAGGCGATAGCCGTCTAGACGGCAATCGCCTGAAGACGGCTACTGACTGCAACATATATACGGACGCTACTGTCTGTTCGTGTTTCTGTGTTTCTGTCTGTGTGTCTGTGTGTGTCACAAAACTAGACACGACGGTTAGTGCCACCCGATGGAGTCGAATGCGCTGAGTAACGTGTCGATGTCCGTTTCTGTTGCTAATTTCTCTATTTCGAGATATTTACAATTAAAATACGAAAATGTCAAAAATGACACTTTTATTTACAAGTCGTATTGGCAAAGTTTTTGCTGAAATGGAGAGGGCATAAGACGCGATGAATTTGTGACATAGTTTCGGATTTTATAATTCACGAAATTAGGGATATTTTCAAGGTTTTTGTCAAAATTCCCAAATTTCAACAAATTCAAACAGCTTATATTTCAAAACTTCTTTGCACCGATGTATCGAGCATAGTCTGCCAAGTATTTAGCAAATAGTTTCAGCGAATATAATTAACAAAATTTAGGATATTTTTAAGGATTTTGTCAAAATCCCCAAATTTCGACAATTTCAAACAGCTTGAATTTCAAAATTTCTTTTTACGGATGTGTCGAGCATGGTCTGCCAAGTATTTATCAAATAGTTTCAGATTTTATAATTAACGAAATTAGAGATATTTTCAAGGGTATTGTCATAATTTCCAAATTCCGACAATTTCAAACGGCTTAAATATCAAATTTTTTTTGCACGGATGTATCGAGCATAGTCTGCCAAGCATTTAGCAAATAGTTTCAAATTTTATAATTAACGAAATTAGGGATATTTTTAAGGGTATTGCCAAAATTCCCAAATTTCGACAATTTCAAACGGCTTGAATTTCAAATTTTCTTTACATGGTTGTGTCGGGCATAGTCTACCAAGTATTTAGCAAATAATTTCAGATTTTATAATTAACGAAATTAGGAATATTTTCAAGGTTTTTGTCCAAATTCCCAAATTTCGACAATTTCAAACGGCTTCAATTTCAAAATTTCTTCACATGGTTGTGTAGGGCGTAATCTGCCGACTAGTTAGCAAATAGTTTCAGATTTTGTAATTAACGAATTTAGGGATATTATCAAGGTTTTTGTTAAAATTCCTAAATTTCGACAATTTCAAATAGCTTGAATTTCAAAATGTCTTGGCATGGTTGTGTCGGGTATTGTCTGCCAAATAGTTCTAGATATTATAATTAACGAATTTTGCAACGGTGACATAACCGTCCACATTTGTGACCCAAAAGAAAAGGGCGTCGTCGCATTTAGACCCTCCTCATTCCAAAGTGAACCTGCGGCGAACATTCCTGATCCATTTATGGATCAGTACCCACCAATGCGCCTTATAGGCATCGATTGCCCAAGAATGGCACAAACTTTCTTTGGAAACTTGAGGTAACTGCGGCGAAACTCCCCGAAGAAATGCTCAACTTTCTATTCTGATACACTATGGAATACACTCCTCAAATGCACGAAACACTATGCGATGCCAATCAACCATCATCGGGTACCCAGTTTTTACTCTAAGCTTGTCTTTGTCTTGTCTTTGCGAAAACCCGGGACAATCTTAATTGTCTTGTCTTGTCGGACAATTTAGCCGAGTTAAATTGTCTAAGACAATTGTCCTTAAAGACAATGACATGTCTGCGCACCTCTCATGAAGAGAGTGCGATAAAGAACCGAAAGACTTATTCGGGCGTACCGATTGGCCAGCAATGTTTTGAAGCCAATGAAAGAAGACCGAGTGCGATCATGCAGCCGATAGTAGGAAGCCTTGAAATCCTCGGAAGCCTGACTTTGTCCAACCACAGAAGACAGGATTTGCCTCGCCTCGTATGGCGGCGGTAGCTTTTCTCAATTGCCGATACGTGGGCAAGACAAAGACCTTCATGTCGGCGTCAATCGAGATTGGTAGTAAAACTGAGAGGATGTCATAGGAATCGTAGGAATGAGTCGAGATGATCGTAAACCGCCGATATGGGGGTTGTGGCTGTGGCGTAATACGCGTCATTTATAAAAGGAGGACCATTTGTCCCTGGTATAATTAGCGCAGCAACAACCATCCATCATATCTGCTCTGTGACACCTCTGCGACCTTGCCGAACTTTGTGTGCTGTAAGAGGGAGTTGATCGCACCTCCTAGGAGACCAATTACCTCGGCCTCCAAAAAGAACAGGGCAATCGTGTTTCCTTGTCCTCCACCCATCGATACACACTGTAAGCTACGGTGGTTCGTTTCACCTAGGGCCATATCAACCGGCGCAATCTACCTCGTGCGACCTTCGTGTGGTGTAAGATGCACAGCTTACGCCCGTAGAACGATCCGAGATGCGAGGGCTCCCCACCGCTTCGCGAGACGAACCATGCGTCGCTTCCGTGAGTGTTGTTATGGACTCACTGTTTTAACGAGCGTTCAAAGTTGCGTGTCAACCGTATCTCCCAACAGCAAGATTTGAAGCTTGCGAAGGCTGTGTAGTGGGATACGGCTCCCAGGTGCTTCTATTGTAGAGACTATAACTTTGTGTAGTATTTCAGAAACGCACCATTTCTGTTAAGCTGGACAACGACTGTCTCTACGGCCCGCCATTCGAGTACAGAAAACAACAATTACTAGCCCTGATTCGACTAACCCCATTTTGTGAGTTTGCGGAAGAGGTAGAGGGGGCCGACTTCATCAGAGCGGCAGACAGGGTCTGGTACCTCAGTGAAGACCCCATTGGCCGACGAAAGGTCAACATCAGTCTGTCAAGCCACAGACCTCATTTTCGACGACAGCTACCGGGTTTTTCCGCTTAAGCGCCCCGGGGCGCTTACGTTGAAATGGGTCCTGAGACGACCTAAAGTTGGCGCCATCTAAGCGCCCCGGGGCGCTAAAACGGAAAATGCTCTAAAGTATTGTAGGAGAGTTCTGGTGACTTATTATGGCTTTCTGTGCATTTATAAGGTTCTCTAAGTGTCCAACCGACAATTTACAGCCCCAAAGACATCACTTCGGGCAGTTACACTGAACTTCAAAACAAAATGAGGCCCTGTAACTCGGTGCGAGCGACCTACACAGCTTCCTCAACCTCTGCCAAACCACATATATGCGCGATTTGAGCAATTTACAGCTTCACATATCATTAAAGCTCGCCTAACATAGATCTGAGATGTGATGCTTCTGCAATATTCCAAGCTTTCTCGGGTAATTTACCCGCCGGACCAGCTATTTTACTGCCATCACGGCGAAAAACTTTGGCACCACCTAAGCGCCCCGGGGCGCTTATGTGGCAGTGAAAACCTCGTAAGCGCCCCGGGGCGCTTATGCGGGGGGTGGGGGCGCTTAAGCGGAAAAACCCGGTACGTGGGGTGGCACAACGGCACACCCTTGTGGCATAACAACTCAGGCTTGTGGTAAAACGTCACACGCCCGGTGGGACACCCTTTGTGGTATAACGTCACAAACCGTGGTATAACGACACTGGATCGAGCATGCACGGAGGGATTAACTCGCCTAGACATAGATGATCCCGTTGCAAAGGAGCGTCATTTCTAAAAACAACAAATGACACACCGTGAATCCTCCAATAAGCGCCCCTCCCCCCGAATAAGCGCCCCCCCCTCCCACAAACTCTTGTCTCTTATCGGCCATCGCCACCTCGATCAAGGCGCGCCTTCGCAGCTTCTCGGCTTCTTTCTGGGCGTTGTGCTTTTGCCGCTTCGCATTTTCGGTCGTTTCGTCAGCCGCCTTCTGCTAGCTTTCAAGTCGGCGGTCTACATTGGGGCAAGGCTGTCATCGCCCGACTCGTCGCTGATGATGGCGCGACTTTCCGGCATCTTTGGGGTCCTACTCTCTTTGGCGTCGAGGGCAGCAATGGCGAGACGGCAAGCAGCCGCCGCAGTGGTCAGGGACTTTCGGATGTTGTCCATGTTTCTTTTCTGGCAACTCTTTCCTAATTTGAAGTTTGACGAATGAAGGGCGGACGAAGGCGAAGAGGAGTCCGGGCCGCGATTCTACGATGCGGACGTGAGTTTGCACAATCTGCTTGTCCGAAGCGACGCCTACCGAGCAGCGAGCGAGTCTGTCAAGCCGAGCGCGGCCGAGCACTCGAGAGCGTCTCGCCCGATCTTATCTGTCCCAATCTTGTGGGCCACTACGCAAGGATCTAGTAAAAGTCGACCTGTGCCACCCCGACATCCGAGCTGGCATCTCTGGCTGTATCGCCTGTGATAGCTACGCTGTTCGTAGAACACAACTGGCTGGTGGGGATCTCGGTAAAGATAAGTGTGGCTCGGTGTAGGAGAGTGCCACGGCGCTGGCGCTGATGCTTGAGTGGTACTAGCATCACTTGTTAGCTGACATTTGTCCTCCGACAGTAGGTGTAGAACAATTTTCCACTGGGATAGAACAACTTCACAGCCGAGTTAGTTACATTTAGTGCTCTGCTGTAACAATTGCTAGCCCGAAGAAGTTTTCCACTTTCATAGTCATTTGTGGAAAATGGCCGTTTCAACACTAATTAACGGGCGAAATATTTCCCAACCGTTTTCGGGCCCTAAACAGACACTTCGTCAGGGCCCCTGGCCCGTCAGGCCCGTTGTTGATTGTGTATTCGTCTATTCTATAATTGTGTCCGTTTGTTTGTTGTTTCTGTTGTTCTTCTGTTCAGCAAGAGCATACCTACATAGCACAGCACACAGGACAGTTAGAGAATCTGCGCATTCATTCAGGATACATATCATCATCACCATTTATTTCTAACGAGATCACTTGTGAATGGTTTGTGGGAGTGGAGGAAAGCGAGCCCAACGGCGATCTCACTCCCAAGCTGCATCTCCACCATATCCCTTTCGTTCCCGTTCGACCATGGTACCGATCCCGACGGGATAAAGGGATGCCCAATCCCGGCAGGTACACCGGGAGCATGTTGTGATCCCGGTAACGGATAACGGGAGCACGTTGTGATATCGTTAAAGCGTTTTTGCTTTACCGGGATCACAACGTGCTCCCGGTGTTCGCTGACCAAATTTTTGGGAACGGGGCCGGCCGTCCCATTTCAGATAATCGGGATCGCTCCGATCCCGGTAACAAATCACTATAGATACAGCACAGGAATCTCCGATCCCGGTAAAGAAATTCCTTTAACAGGATCGGGTAGCCGATACTGGTCTAAAAACGCCGCCACCGGGATCACAACCGATCCCGGTAAAGATGCTCAACGGGAACTCGAAAGCTCGACGCCCCGGTGACAACACCGGGAGCGGACCTTTTGGAACGGGAACGAAAGGGATATGGCTAAAGCACCTCTCTTCGAACAGTTGTTATGGGTTGCCTCTCGTGGGGTGTTCCAGGAGAAGCTTGCAGATGGCATTGCTGGCCTGCCAGACAACGTGCCTAGAGAAACTTCCAAGCATAACCTGCGCTGAGGACAACTCGTAAAGACCAACGAGAGCTGCACAATAAGGACGAATGAATCAGATGCTTCGGCGGTCAAAGCAGAATCCGTCGCTTTTTGCGCCGTCACCATCGGTTACATTCTGCTGAAGCGACACGAATTCTTCAGTCGTCTGAGAACGGACAACAACATCAGATTCTTCGCCACACAACGACTGCTCGACCTGGCCCTCTGGAATAAGCCTGCCATGGAAAAGACTGCCCATTGGACCTTTGAGGGTGGGGAGGCGTGGCTTCTGTCGGTGCCATCCCTCTCCCCGCTCCCCTTTCCGACACCATTCCCGCAATCTGCGCAGTGACTGACTGTGTGAGTGAGTGAGTGAGTGAGTGACACTAGGCGCGCGCATAGGCGAGTGAGTGAGAAACGCGGCGTCTTTTCAGGTTTTCCGCCATCGCCCACAAACTTCTCAACATCGCCACCAAAGCCAATCAAAGTTCACTTCAATTTCGACAAGCTAGGGGGAAAAGACAGAAACTCGTTGTATAAGTCTAAGGTTTTCAGATGTGTGGACTGAATCACATACAGTACGCTGCCCATATTCAGACAATCGCCGCTTCCATGTCGGCAACACTTGAGTGGATCAAGTTTGCCTTGGCGGCAGATACCAACGCGAAGACCATCTACTGCGTCAAGGGCCGGGCAACGGCCAACAACTTGGCCGATCTGCTGGCGCGCTAAGGTTACGCACCATACGTGGTCCCATCGGGCCTGACGGTCCAGACATACGAGAAGAGGTACGACAGCTTTCGAAGCGACGACGACTCCAAGGTTAGCAATAATCTTGTTTATAGGAATGAATCTTAACTGACATACCCAAACATTCGCCTGCGGCGGGATTATGGTATCCTATGGTCATGACAGTACATTGAACAAAGGCTGGTCTGCAATGGCGCATAGACTCAACTCTGGTTTACTCATGTGCAACAGTTTCAGGCGCTCGTGGTCAAGGGCCCCGAGGCACTCTGGGGCGGAGGGGTCTAAGACAGGCCGGTGACCAACCTCGGCCACTGAAACGAGGCCCAAGACTCGGAGGAGCTCGTTCGGCGCTGGGCTCTCATCAAGGGCCGTGCCAACGGTTGGGAGGCCGTTCTGGAGGACGATGCCACCCCCCCCCCCCCCCGGGCCGGCCACTGGCCACCCTGCCGCCGCCATAGCGCCCACCCGCCGCTCGTGTCCAGCCACGGCTTCCAGGCCCATGCCAGCACTGACGACGACGGCGACTATGCCGATGACGACTCCGATACGACGAAGCCTTTGAAGAGCAATGATAGAATGAACACTACCGCAGCTCTCGCCATATCCGGGCAATCGAGAAGCTTGACGGGCGAGAGACTTCCGTCTCACCCAACGGACCTTGATCAGCCCTCTCGCGCCGTGCCTGTTTGACTGTAGTCCGTCAGGAGTCTGTGTAGTATCGTGCTAACACAATGCAGCGGATGTCGTGTGCCCGGAGTAACGGACCTTTGATTGTTGCCGTGCTAATCGCCACTACTACAATGTATCTGCGCCATATTATGGCAGCCGTTATCCTTTGCATCACCTCACAAAATCACTCAAAGTTGGAGGCAGAACCTCACAGTCTCGTTAACTTGACACAGAACGAAATACCATATGCCTGCAAGAGCGCCGATGGCCACAAACTGCCAACCGATCACCTAACTCAATTGAACCATTTGGTAGGACAATTGACATTGGACGTACAGAATTGACGATTCGTATACGGTGTGAGCGCGCGAATAATAGATGCCTGGCGAGTGTCCAATCCCCCTAAAGAATAACAAGCAACGCGACCGACCGTTGGCGCCACATATTTGTAAACATTCTAAGGTCGACGGTCAGATAATAAAACGGAACCGTCGGCGGCAAACTTCCCATGCCAATGCAGGCAAATAGTGCACACAAAGGATGACCCCAAGCCAGTAATCCGAGAGGAATTGCCTTGCTATAGCAAGTGGTCGCTTGACCTGGTCGGACCGTTGGATAGGATTGGACGTATGTGGTAGACGACGCGAGCGCGCAAATACTGGACACCTGACGAGCATACAATCCCTCTGTAGAATGATGAAGCGACGAGGCACCGTCGGCGCCACGGCATTCGCAAACAATCTGTGGTCGAAGGTCAGATCATAAGACGGATAGGTTGTGCGCTTTGCGCTTCCTCGTCTTGTCGTTGTTCTTGCCGCTGGGCCGTCTGTCAATAAGTAGAACAGTTGCAGGGTTAGTGTACATGTACAATGTAGCTTATTAACTGTAGATGCCACAGCCAGCCGATCAGAACTACGTATTGTGTTACGGCTCGCTACGCATGTAGGTACCTCAGTTGACGATCCCGCAAATCTGGTCATTTCCGTACTCGTAGTATCAGTGACAATGCCGTGTGCGACATTGTCGACGGTGCATCGAAGCGTGTTTGTCACCGCCTTTCGTGCTCTGCGCGGTCGTCTTCTTATTGTTCTGCTCGATCGAGGTACATATGTACCATAGCCTCGTCGTCATCGTCGTCGGTGCAGGGGTGACCATAGAAACTGAAACTAGTTTCACTTTCAGTTTCAATAAATATACAGAAACTGAAACTAAAATGGTCAGCCATATTTATACTGAAACTGAAACTCCACAAAAGGAATCAGTATCAGTGCAATACTGAAACTAGTTTCAGTACGCACTACTGAAACTAGTTTCAGTTTCAGTTCACATATTTGAGCCGTGTGTTATCGTTGTATGATTTGGCGCATTGCTTGATTTCCAATGACGGAAGAACTTCGAATGGATCTTATTCATGGTAATCAGCAACTCAGCTACGCATCTATTCAAGATTGCATGTACGTACTACGGTACCGGCGACGGTACCTTACAGCAGCGAGCAGCGCACTGATACTGAAATTAAGTTTCAATAACTGAAACTAAAATGAAAAGTGGTACTGATACTGAAACTGAATCAGTTTCTATGGTCACCCCTGCGTCAGTGCCATTGTTGTCAAATTCCTGCAGTAATCTTTGCGCTTGTGGTTCACTGGTCAGATGTGTACCACACCAAACTGAGGAATAAGTGTCCTACAACAATGGTTCAAATCTTAAAGCGTTAGTAGATGGTTCAGTGCCATTCCTACAGTACGTACCGAATGTGTGTGCAACTTACCTCATTTGCTCGTGATGACGTGAAATGGGCGTCAGAAGGGGGGTCGAAGATCCATGCGCTGTTGTCTTCAACCGGTTCCATGGAACGCCGACCCGTTTGCACCATCACCGTTTGCGTTGCAAACTGAATGTTCTACAGAATCGTGCGTACCCCAACTCCTAGTCTGTCAAACAAACACACCTGCTGCTCCACCAAGGGATCAACAAAGAATAGGTAATGGTCTTGTCCTAGTCGTTTCCATAGCCATGGGCTCATCAGGCTCCCGCACGTTTCCCTTGTTTCTGTTGTTCCTCTGTTCAGCAAGAGCATACCTGCGTATCCCAGCACACAGGACAGTGAGAGAATCTGCGCATTCATTTACTGTAGGATACATATCATCATTTATTTCTAACGAGATCAGTTGTGAGCATACTGTACGTGTAGGCGTCGCGCCCACAGGCTCGCTCACGTCTAGCTGCTCTTTCGTCTCCCCTCGGTTCTTTCGCCTCTCCCTTTTTCGCCAGTTATTCTCACACTTGGCTGCTGACGGGGAAGCGGAAGGAACTGCCTTCATGGTCTGCACGATCTCCTCCTGCTGACGAAGAGACGATAGCACATCTTTTAGCAGATTGCAGCCATTATTCACGCATTAACAAAACTGGTATTCTTAGCGTGTGTACATACAAATAGTAGCAAGCGCCTATTCCCGCAGTGGATCTCGATCCTGGTTGGACACTTTGCCTTGCTGTAGCGCCCACAGACCAGCGTTTCATACAACAATTCATTTTAATTGTTGTATAGTATAGTATAGTATTGGCCGAGAATTTTGCATTGTTGTATAGTATAGTATTGTATAACCCTCCGAAATGAATTGTTGCATAGTATAGTATAGTATGGCCTCTGGAATTTCATTTGTTGTATTGTACAACAATATGAATTGGTGTACGGCAAATTGGAAATGGCTGAATAATGTGACCTGAGTGTAAGATTTCAAACCCGGAAATTAAGCACAGCTGTACAATTCAGTACAAAATCAACCTCCAATCGGGCCAAATCACCACAGAAACGCAGGATTTGTGACCATACTTGAGTTTTGGACGCCGTCTATGCATCATTTTGATGCTTACAACTCCGCAATTTTATACAACATTGCATTGTTGTGTAGGGTCGAATTGTTGTATAGTATGTTATAGTATGCCAAATCTGACATCAATTGTTGTATAGTATTGTATTGTACAACAAATGCCCAAGGAATTGTTGTATAGTATAGTATGCTATACTATAACATACTATACAACTATACAACAATGCATTGTGGTATTGTATGAAACGCTGCCACAGACTTCTGGACAGGGTCCCCAAAGACCTGCTCCGTCACTGACTGCCTCGTTACTGTCTCTTCTGCGCCGCCCCGGGCCCTGGATTGGCTCGACCTGCCCGGTGGCTGGCTGCGACACCCCGGGATTCTGAAACTCTGTGCCCACTTTTGTGTCGCTCCACTTAACGATCTCTGCTCGCCTTTTACAAACGGACTGAAGACGCCGAGCGCTGTTGACCGGCAGATCATCCTTCACCGCCTAATATCGCGCGCGTGACCTTGCTTCCAAGGTGCAGCGCCATCCGGGTAGTGTCCACTCTCCCTTTCCTCCATCTTTTGCGCGGTTTTACGACTCGATGTAACTGGGGACCTGCAGTTGGCAGACGTTCCATCAGACAGACCGGCAGACCTTCTGTCTTCCTCCATCTGGTGCCCTCAGAGACCATTGCACAGCCACAAGATTGACGCAATCGTACGACTTATGGTTGAACGACTTACTTGGAGGGATCAAAAGATGGGTGGAGCAGGTTGAATACAAGGTGGAGGCCCTGGCCAGCAATGTGGTGAAAGGCATCGGTACCGTCTTACTCTATGGTGGCGTGGTCATCGGCGCCGTGCTACTCTTGGTGTGCACCAAGCAGGTCTGATGGTACCTCTGGTGTGTCTACTGCACAGCCGCATACTGCACAGCCGCATGCTGCACAGCCGCATGCTGCACAGCCGCATGCTGCACAGCCGCATACTGCACAGCCGCATGCTGCACAGCCGCATGCTGCACAGCCGCATACTGCACAGCCGCATGCTGCACAGCCGCATGCTGCACAGCCGCATACTGCGCAGCCGCATGCTGCAGCAGATGTGCGCGAAGATGGTGTGGGTCCTGTAGAGCATACCTGAGAGACAGCCTCATAACACGCCGTCTCTTTCGGGTCGGGGAGTGTCGTCGATCACGACGAAGAGGACGAAGAAATCGAGATGTAGATTGTATAAGTAAAGAGTTAACGATGGGAGGTAGCTTAAGAGCGAACGAAACGTATGTGTGCAAACGAACAATTCATGCGTAAAAACTAGGTTGCGACGATGCCGGGGAGTCTCATTCATGCCCATGGGCGTCCCATCAGTAGCACATATACACGGTTTTTTTTAAAGTGAGGGGTCGGGAGCTCGAATAACTTTCGCCCCGGTCAGCCGATTTTGATGAAACTTAAAACAGTATAAATATCTACCATAGCGCGTGTTAAAATTTTGCCCAAGTCGGGCATGCGTAGCACCTACGCTAGCGCGTTAACGAAGGCCTACTCTTTTCGGGCCGCTGAAGAAGGCCGCCGTCCTGGTGATGGCGCCCTTGCTTACGCTGAACACTGTGACGCTAAATATGCAATCTTTCGACAAAAGTGCGGGTTTGGCTAGCGCTTCCTGCTTCATTATTGTTCAGTTTAGTTGAAAGATTGCATATTTAGCGTCACAGTGTTCAGCGTAAGCAAGGGCGCCACCACCAGGACAGCGGCCATCTTCAGCGGCCCAAAAAGAGTAGGCCTTCGTTAACGCGCTAGCGTAGGCGCTACGCATGCCTGACTTGGGTAAAATTTTAACATGCGCTATGGTAGATATTGAATTTATACTGTTTTAAGTTTCATAAAAATTGGCTGACCGGGGCCAAAGTTGTTCGAGCTCCCGACCCCTCACTTTAAAAAAACCCTGTATTACTGCATGTCGCTACTGAGGCTGACATTTGTCTGTCGCTGCTGTCGCCGCCATTGGGCCCAACCCGCCGCTCGTGTCCAGCGACGGCTTTCAGGCTCATGCCAGCACTGACGACGACGACGACGACTATGCCGATGACGACTCCGATACGACGAAGCCTTTGAAGAGCAATGATAGAATGAACACTACCGCAGCTCTCGCCATATCCGGCCAATCGGGAAGCTTGATGGGCGAGAGGCTTGCGTCTTACCCAACGGTCCTTGATCAGCCCTCTCGTGCCGTGCCTGTGTGACTGTAGTCCGTCAGGAGTCTGTGTAGTATCGTGCTAACACTGTGCAGCGGATGTCGTGTGCCCAGAGTAACGGGCACACGACATCGGGCACACGGCAAAAAATCGGCTGACCGGGGCCAAAGTTGTTCGAGCTCCCGACCCCTCACTTTAAAAAAAAACCTGTATTACTGCATGTCGCTACTGAGGCTGACATTTGTCCTCAGTCCGCCGTATAATGAGCGCGTCTCTTACCCCACAATCCCGCCCCTACCTAACCCCATTCCGATCAAGCTTTGCATTTGCTCAGAGGAAAATCCCTCTAGTGTTACTTGCGCTGGAATCATGAAATCACGAATCTGTTCTCCTCAGCTGCTGGAATCACGAAAACTGAAATGAGAAATAGGCTTACTGACGAACATCTAGAAACGATTCTTTCCTGAACAGTGCGATTGAAAAGCAGTGTTGTAAACGACACGATTGAGCCTTCTGTTGGATGCTGTAGTCTCTTTCAGTGCTCGCTGGATATGTACCGGGGGGGGGGGGCTTATTCGAGGGAGGGGGCTTATTAGAGTATTTACGGTAAGTGTTTTCAATTAAAATTTTAAACTAATTTGATGTCATTTAAAATTTAAATCGAACAATTTATTCCATTAATTGTATGAACGTTTCCAACTAATCATGCTCAATTTACATTGTAAGTAGTCAGTCTAACTAAAATGAGTTATTCATTCAGTTAAAACTTTTTCCAGAACTACTTTGAATCAACCGTTTAAAAATACTAGACGTGCTTGTATTGCTACAACTTCTGAGGAATGCACGTGACTAGTTCTTTGGGTTGATAGTGAATTGTTCCAGAGCGCACACTGACTATTAACCCACACAATACTCATGCCAACGGTCGCGCAAACTCTATAGGGAGCACAGTTCATCACAGTAGGGAGTATAGGGAGTAGGTAGGTACATAGCAAAGAATGGGACGCACAGTTCACGCATTCTGGAAATCACAAGGTCAAACTGGTCACAAAATCAACCTCCAATCGGGCCAAATCACCACAGAAACGCAGGATTTGTGACCATACTTGAGTTTTGGACGCCGTCTATGCATCATTTTGATGCTTACAACTCCGCAATTTTATACAACATTGCATTGTTGTGTAGGGTCGAATTGTTGTATAGTATGTTATAGTATGCCAAATCTGACATCAATTGTTGTATAGTATTGTATTGTACAACAAATGCCCAAGGAATTGTTGTATAGTATAGTATGCTATACTATAACATACTATACAACTATACAACAATGCATTGTGGTATTGTATGAAACGCTGCCACAGACTTCTGGACAGGGTCCCCAAAGACCTGCTCCGTCACTGACTGCCTCGTTACTGTCTCTTCTGCGCCGCCCCGGGCCCTGGATTGGCTCGACCTGCCCGGTGGCTGGCTGCGACACCCCGGGATTCTGAAACTCTGTGCCCACTTTTGTGTCGCTCCACTTAACGATCTCTGCTCGCCTTTTACAAACGGACTGAAGACGCCGAGCGCTGTTGACCGGCAGATCATCCTTCACCGCCTAATATCGCGCGCGTGACCTTGCTTCCAAGGTGCAGCGCCATCCGGGTAGTGTCCACTCTCCCTTTCCTCCATCTTTTGCGCGGTTTTACGACTCGATGTAACTGGGGACCTGCAGTTGGCAGACGTTCCATCAGACAGACCGGCAGACCTTCTGTCTTCCTCCATCTGGTGCCCTCAGAGACCATTGCACAGCCACAAGATTGACGCAATCGTACGACTTATGGTTGAACGACTTACTTGGAGGGATCAAAAGATGGGTGGAGCAGGTTGAATACAAGGTGGAGGCCCTGGCCAGCAATGTGGTGAAAGGCATCGGTACCGTCTTACTCTATGGTGGCGTGGTCATCGGCGCCGTGCTACTCTTGGTGTGCACCAAGCAGGTCTGATGGTACCTCTGGTGTGTCTACTGCACAGCCGCATACTGCACAGCCGCATGCTGCACAGCCGCATGCTGCACAGCCGCATGCTGCACAGCCGCATACTGCACAGCCGCATGCTGCACAGCCGCATGCTGCACAGCCGCATACTGCACAGCCGCATGCTGCACAGCCGCATGCTGCACAGCCGCATACTGCGCAGCCGCATGCTGCAGCAGATGTGCGCGAAGATGGTGTGGGTCCTGTAGAGCATACCTGAGAGACAGCCTCATAACACGCCGTCTCTTTCGGGTCGGGGAGTGTCGTCGATCACGACGAAGAGGACGAAGAAATCGAGATGTAGATTGTATAAGTAAAGAGTTAACGATGGGAGGTAGCTTAAGAGCGAACGAAACGTATGTGTGCAAACGAACAATTCATGCGTAAAAACTAGGTTGCGACGATGCCGGGGAGTCTCATTCATGCCCATGGGCGTCCCATCAGTAGCACATATACACGGTTTTTTTTAAAGTGAGGGGTCGGGAGCTCGAATAACTTTCGCCCCGGTCAGCCGATTTTGATGAAACTTAAAACAGTATAAATATCTACCATAGCGCGTGTTAAAATTTTGCCCAAGTCGGGCATGCGTAGCACCTACGCTAGCGCGTTAACGAAGGCCTACTCTTTTCGGGCCGCTGAAGAAGGCCGCCGTCCTGGTGATGGCGCCCTTGCTTACGCTGAACACTGTGACGCTAAATATGCAATCTTTCGACAAAAGTGCGGGTTTGGCAGTAGTGTAGTATGTATGCGCTGGCGAGCCGTTTTTTGACTAATCAGGCGTGAATTTCACTGATATTCTATTGAATTTGATAAATTTTATTAAATTTTGTTAAATTTAATTAAATTTTAATTTAATTTATCACTATTTAACTCTTCCGCTGATAAGGAGTCCCGGGTGGCTTTATGGGCTAGTGCGTGCGTCGTGGCTTGCCTGGGGCGTTTCTCAGCAGTGACAGTCCAGCACCCGTTATGCCCTGGGGCGTTGATTCTTTGTGCCTGCCGGACCTAGTGTAACGTGTGCGTGCGTGCCGCTTCCAGTGTAGAACACCTCCATTGCTGTACAATTCGTATTTTTCGGAGCGATCGGCATGCGCGGCAAGTTGTACAGGAAGGGGCGTCGGCGCAACGAAGTGGAAGGAACAGAGGCGACACACAAACCATGGGAGTAGCACTGCACAATACAAACTTCGCGGCGTAATTCCAAAGTGTTATTGTGTAACAGTGCGATCGGAGCGAAACAGCGGCGCGAACAACGATCGAATCGATGCAACAGCAACTTAACAATAATGGTGATAAATGCACGGTACACAAACAGAAATGAAGGAGTTATAGAACAGGGGCTTCGTCAGGTTGTCACATGGCCCGCCCGTAGTTGTCGGGGTGAAGCAGGCTCGCCTTCTCCCTGCAGTAGGGGCAGACGATGCCGGCCCCCTCCAGCAGGCGGTCGTAGCCCTCGATGGTGTGCCCCCTAAGGGCGATTCGGGCGCAGAGCGTGCAGATGTGTAGCTCCACCTCCACCTCATTCTGGTATATGTCGTGAGAGCACGTCTTCAAGCCCAGGGTGCTCGTCTGAACAGAACCAAAACAATGCTTATTGCAAGCTGTCACAAAACATGAGAACTATTCCGGCTTTGAATAACAAGCAACAATCAGACAGTGGAAGCGCCACCTTCATGAAGACGTGCTTGCACAGGTCGGCGGACCACAGGTCCTCGTCGTTGACTCGGGGCGTGGTGACGGTGAGGCAGGGCGTCCCGTCGTCGTTGAGCCCGTCCGGCCCGTGGACCGGGAGCAAGGACCACTGCTCGAGCGCTGCTTTGAGGAGAATCTTCCTCCCGTGGCCGGCCTCCAGGTACGACTTCACGGTCTCCTTCCAATTCGCCTTGTAGACAGTGGCCTTGCGCTCAGTCGTCTTGTTCTGAAGAGTGTCGTCCTTTTCGCTGACCCAGCTCGATTCTCGTCTTGACACGCCTTGCTGCTTGAGCCCGAAGCGGACGTAGTGGCCGCGCATGGTGGCGCCGCCCATCATGAGAGCCTTGGGTTCCTGGTTGACGTTGTCCTGCTCCATGACGTCGGGCGATCGGGGTCGGACGAAGGCCTCCTGCGAAGCGGGTCGCTCCTGCTGCTGCTGCTGCTGCTTGACTTGCTCTCCTGGAAACATTCTGCAACGAGAGGGAAGATCTTCTTTATTTTATTCTTCTTATTCCAATTCTCTTCTTCTTCTTCTTTCTTCGGGATCGACAAGACGAGTGTGATTTCCCCTTCGGAAATCGCGGGGCTTTATAGAAGTCGATGGCGCCTAGTTGGCGCACAGTTGGCGCTCTTTGCGACGGAAGGGACGTGTGCATTATGGCGCACACTTGACGCCTAATTGGAGCGCTATTGGCGCGCAATTGGCGCACAATTTACGGGCGGCGCGCTTGGCGCACAATTGGCGCTCTTTGCGTTGGAAGGCGGACATGCATTATGGCGCGCAATTGTCGCTTACTTGGCGCTCTTTCCCCTAGTTAAGACGCTCTCGGAACGTCGAACCGCCATTGTCCAATCCTCCTTAGCAGCCGCCCCTCCCTCCCTCCCTCCTTTCCGCCTACGATGTCCCTCTGTTTCCTGAGCCGATACTTGTACTGGGTGGCTGGAAAAACGAATACCACCCTTTCCGTCCCTCTGCTGCTGACCCTCACTCTCAGCGGCCTCACCTTCTTCTACCTCCAGCAAGAGCGAAGCGATCGAGTAAAAGAGGGCGCTGCCCTGACAGAAGCTTTGCACGGCCGCCGACCAGTGCGAGAGTTCCATTTCCACTGCGGTGAAGGGCAGGCGCCGGTCGTCTTCTGGCTGGGCCAGCACGAACTGCGGCTGGAGCGAGTTCTCTGCCTTCTCACCTGTCACCCCCCAAGCAACAGCACCTCCGTCGCCCTCTTCGACTGCAACCTGGGCGAGTCTGGTTTCCATCTTCGGGCGCCGCTGGCATTCATCTGGAACCAGTCGACTTTGCCGAGCGAGCTGCTGGAGGAGTGCGAGGAGCGAGACGACAGGGAGGACGTCCAGAGACAACTATGCCGAGGCGACCGACAACTAAAGCTGCTTCGGGGCGACAGCTGTGCGTTCCCAGAGCCCCGGCGATTCGTGGGCGTAATCATCTTGACTTGTTTGGTCCCTTGTTCCAGGAATCAACAACAAACGGAGGCGCTCGACTTCGCCCTCTTCGACGTCAACTCGCCGGCCGCTTTCTCACGCAACTTCCGGAATGTGCGCGACCAAGCCAACGGCCGTCTGCCGCAGAACCTTCAACTCACCCTGCGACAGACGAAGGACTACGCTAATTCGAAACCTGCTGTGCAAGTCTTCCGTCGCACCCGTCGACGCTTCCAGAGGACGGTGACCTACGCAGCTAAGCTACAGGACTGTTGGTTTATGGATCTTTGTTACTTGCCCATCGCGCGCAAGCAGAAAGCGTTTCTAATTTGTGTCGATGTTCTGAGTCGCCAGTTGAGGGTGCGGGCGCTGCCCAACGCCAAAGGCGAATCGGTAGTGGCCGCTCTGCGCGACATAGAAGAGAAGGAGGGAGTGCGCCCCTTGAGAATGGCCTGCAGTGACGGCGGCCCCGAATTTGTCAACCAGAAGGTTAGGAACCACTGGAAAACTCTCAAGGTTATCCAGGTGTTTATGAGGGACGCTAGTGTAAAGGCCGCATTAGCCGAAGCAGGCGTAAAGAGATTCAAACAGTGCGTCAAGCGTTATAGATTCACTCATGCCGTAGACAATTTCATTCCAACACTGAGCAAACTCGTCGCGGTCATCAACTCTAGGCCGCACGCCTCGCTACCGAACAGGTTGTCGCCGAAGGAAGTTACAGAGGCCAACGAGCGGTTGGTGCACGATTGGCGCTATGGCAGGCAGTGGCGCAAGTTGCACAGTTGTCGTTTCCGGCACGACCTCGGCGCTCGCGTTCGCATACAAATGCTTAAAGACACATTCGCAAAGGGTGACGAGCCCCATCAGTTTTCGAAGGAGATATATGTAGTGTCCCAGAGAATTCCTTCCAGGTACATAGGTAATTCGTAAACCCAAGAATTATACAATGCACTTCCTCTCGTCGTGTACATTCAGGCCTGCCCGATACAAGTTGAAACGAGAGCTCGGAGACGTTCCCGTTCTGGGCAGCTTCTACTCGGCCGAGATGCAGCAAGTCGACGACCGCGCCATGACTTCACAGCTTCTCTACAGACCGAAGAAAGTGCTCCGGAGACGGCTTGACGCGGCTACCGGAAGGCCAATGTCTCTTGTCGAATACGATATGCCTTCTAGACATCTAGAGTGGGTGGATAGTGAATTGTTGTCTCATCCAGCTATGACGCCCGCCGTTGTTGGCGCGAGTTCCTAATGTATAGGGAAACAGAATTCACTCCCGTTGCTTGCGTTGGTTCAAGTGTCGCGATATGAAGCGTTCGTACGACAATGTGTATAGAGGGTCTTTTGAATTCGCGCGGTTTCGTACAGCTAATCTCTGAATTCAAACGTGGAGTACAGTAATCTGCGCAGCGCCTCTTTCCGCGCGTTTCAAAGAAAAGACGTTTCAAAACTGCTCAAAATCGACCATTGCTTCTAGTACTACTACATCAGTGCATCGTCAACAAATACAACAACAACAAATACAACAGCTATCCCCACTACTGCTACAACTACAACACAATGGATAGCTTCTGCAGCAAAAACACTTGCGAAGAAACCGCCTCCTCTGCCACCACCAACAACAGAGACTTTGGTTCGTCGGTCATAGATTTCCTCGGCGCCGTCTGCTTCCTCCTCTATCAAGTCGGCGCGTCCGCTTTGGAAAAACTATTCTCAACCGAATTTGCCGGGGATTCTGGCCGCTACCCTTCTCAGAGGGTTCTGTTCTCTCATCTGGCAGATGATTGCGGTGCTTTACCTCCCTCTCTACCCCTGTCGTTATGCGTTGTTGCATTTTGCTGTATTGTCATGCAGCTGCTGGCCAAAACGCTTCGACGCCACGTCGTCATCATCGTCGTCTTCATCAACGGCGGTGGCAGCAGCGTCGGAAGGATCGAGAGAAGTCACTACAGAACTCGCCCACCCCTCCAGCTGGACATGGAGTGGGTGACCGACGACGAAGACTGAACCTCGAATTTGTTGACTTTCGTAGCCTGCTTAGCTCGACAGGGATGGGTGCAGAATGGGGCACATCAGATAATGGATCTATCTACCCCCCCCCCCCCATTCCTTCCTCCCTCGGTCCGCTTGGAAGGTGGCTTGGCCGGCCAATTAGCGGCCGGTTTGGGTGGACTGACCAACCAGGCGGCTCGTAGAGGACGCTGTTGCCCCCTTCTCTCGAGCCGATTCGATCTCTGCGGCGCCGTCTCCCACCCCTTCATTCTTCCTTCGGTTGTTGTCTGCCCTCCTGAACTTTGGAAAGATAGCCAACAGAGCTCAGCTCTAGTTGAATCGTCTCTACTGGAACCACTGTCAAGATGGCTCTTTCGATTGTTGCCTTGTTCTTCCTCGCCGTCGCCGGCGGCTGCTTCGCGCGACCGCTTCCCGAGCAGGAGTGCCCCGCCGCCTGCGAGTGCAGCTACAGAGCGTTGACCTGCCAGGGCGCCGTCAACGTCAACGTGACCATTGGCGGCCGCCGAATCAGACGCCTCTCGATTGTCGACACGATCATCCACTCGGTCCGCTGCCTGAACTCCTCCTTTGCGTTCGGCATCTCCAAGGCCGATTTGCGAGGCAGCGGTCCATTGGAGGAGCTATGTTTGCTGCTGTCTTGTGGGAACCTGGCCGAAATCGCCTTCACGGACGGCGAAGTGGTGGGAGAATTCGTTAGCGATAGGTTGTCTTGCGCTCTTGAATCGTGAGATCTTCCAGCACTGTCCGCCGCCCTACTCGACGACATCTTCGAGCGAATCGCCGCCCTTCCTGCGCCTCTTCTCGCCCCACTGGGGTCTTCGTAGCGGCCGGCGCCGCCTTCGTCGCCTTCCTCGCCATGGCCGCGGGCGCTTGGGACTGGTTCACCGGTCGGCGCCGCTTCTGGAACTCGCGCGTCGGCCGGTTCGTCGTTCGCACGTTGTGCTGCTGCCGTCGCCGCCGCCGAGCTGCTCCGCACCACCGACGGCTGTTCTCTGTGGCCGACAGTAGCGGCTCTGACGACGACGCCTCGGGCATCGAGTTGCATTCGAATCCGATGCACACCGATTATGGAAATCTGCCTCCGATCTTTCTGACGCCCGCCAGTAGCTCCATATCGCCTAGCCCCCCTTCCCCCGTTGACAACACGCAGAAACGCAAGCAGAGCTAAACAGGCTACCTATTTGAGAGTAGATGAGGTCCAATGCGTGCAGATGATCAACAGTAAATATGATAGCTCATATTTTCGATAATTTCGATTCGGTCGCTTGCCATCTCATTATTACTCGATTAGCCGCGGTGCATACATATTCATTACAAATACCTTGGTGAATTTATTCGATTATTATAGTTCGATGATGCGCTTGTTTGGTGATTATACTACGTGAGAGCTCGCCTTGCTCGATGCATATTTTACCAGTTTAGTTATTAGCCGTCGTGTATGTATAGCCGTGCACATATGGAGGAGAGAAGAGAGAGAGGGGTATGAATGGTAGTGGCTTGAATGCCCTGTCTTTTCGAATGAGAAGAATCTGCGCAGTTCTTCCGCTCGCCCGACCGAAAGCGCGCCGCGCTCAGTGATTTCGTGAGCGCTCAGAGAACGACGAGCGGTGTAATCTGTGTTCCGGTAAGGCTTGAAGGCAACAAATTTCGACATGAAACTGTTGACCATCGTTTCGGGGATGTTTGTTCCCGCAACGGCATCAGTAGAAATCGATTCGTGCTCCTAGTGCGCGTGTGTGTGGACTACGATTTCACTTTCATCCTCATCTGCGGAGATGTCGACGACATCAAAAACGCCTGTGGATTCACAGAGGTCATTCTCGAGGGAAATGTGGACGTCGTCTTCTGTGCCGCCTTCGTGGGAGACAGCGTTGCAACCATCGACGCGCGAAGTGAGTGAGAGGAGGCTAGTACTGTAGTTGTCATAAGTGAGCGCTCGCGCTGAACCATTCACCATCACACCAAGAGGCCGCCAAGGATACCGC
>JASAMZ010008163.1:0-39753 GCA_030248115.1 Linhomoeus sp. GSCO2_2 | reverse complement strand
GCATTTGGCCCGATAGCTCCCCCCTGGCTACGCCACTGGCTTCTACCTTGGCGGGGAAGCGAAGCTGGTTGAAGAGCTCTGAGAGGAGAAGGTTGTGACTGAGGGTCTTGCGTGTCTTCATGACGCGCACTATAGCGGCGTCGATTTGGTACTGCCTGTCCTGGAACACCTGCTCAGTGGTCGCCGTCTGCTCCTCCTCCTGAACGAGACAGACGCGCGTCGGTATACGCAAGGAGCAATATACCTACCGTAAATGCTCTAATAAGCCCTCCGCCTCTAATAAGCACCCGCCCCCCCCCCCCCCCCATAAAAGTATCCCTCCTAGAAGGAGGTTGAAAAATAAGCCCCCGGGACTAATTAGAGTATTTACGGTAGTGGCTTCCGCAAGCGCCAACCACTCAAAATTACCGTGAAACGTGCCATTCGATTTACAAATGGGTCAAAATCCTACCACATTCCACAACGTACCGTCTCCTTCATTTGCACTTGGCTGATCCGAATACGGTAGAGGCGGTCGTTGCACTCGCTGTTGAAGGCGAAACTGTCCGTCTCTCCGATTTCCTTGCCCTGGAACAATACTGACGTTTCTTCAAATTGTATAATGACAATAATCAGACATTTCTGTACCTTGGGCGCTTTCAATATGGGCCGAAACTTGCCGCAGGCCAGCGATTGCAGTGTGCGCTTCAGTTCCGCGTCGTCTGTAATGAGACAACAAAAATGACATAATTAATCACAATTTCTGCCACACAACACTTAGAAAAATTACTCCCACCCAAATTAGTCGCCGCTTTGATGTCGGCGAAAGTCCAAGTGACCCTGTCGTTGAACAGCATTAGGACTAGCGCCTGGTAGAGGGACACTTGCAGCTCCTTCTCTACCTGTATTTTGACGATGCGTTAATCTTGAAATTTCTAAAATTACCAAATTTCGAAACAGACCGAAGGCTTGAATCTGGCCTTCAGAAGGCAGTGGCCCAGACTGGGCTGCCACTGGAGCTTCCGGCCGCTGTGCTTCCCCATGTAGAAGCGAGTGAACACCTCTTGGTATTGCACCAACTGAAGGAAGAGTAGAAAGTTGCGATGTGAGATTAATGTAGAGCGTAAACTGCACAAATGATGACGCGCGTCCGTAAAGGCAGCAACACAAACGTTGCCTGCCACGCGCGACCGCGCGTTGCGTGGTCGCGCGTGGCGGCGCGTCGAAGCGCCATGTTACACCAAAATCCCACTGCTGCTCTGCTCTGCCGACGCGCGTCTATCTAGTCACTTCACCTGAGCGGGCATGTGGATCTCGACGGGTGTATAAGTGGGCCAGTGTCCCATGGTGAGAATGTTGACGGTGAAGTCCACATTGGGCCAACTCAGACGCCCCACAGACCCTAATTCGCCATCCTTGGCCGCTTGCAGGTGCTATAGTTAGACAGTTTTCTGGTAATGTTTGTCGCTTTAACTACAGGGAAACTTCCAATAAACGCCCTGACATTACCCCTTGAAAGGGGGGTTATTGTTAATGGAGCAAATACGGTATAGGGTGCGTCGGCGTCGGCTAGCACTAATCCGATTCAAACTGCAGTCGATATTTGCTCGTAACCGCTTTGTGAGAGGATTACACAGTCACTATTCGATATTCACCTGTTTGAAGGAGATATTCAGGTCCTTAGACAGCTCCATGTCCTTGAACATGCCCTCCAGCTTGCTGGTGAAACCCGCGCCGCACTCTGAGACAATTTTTTTCATGAATTTGAGATTTTTTTTTCTGAATTCAGAAAATTCTCGATTTCTGAACACCAACCCTGTTTCAGCTTGGACAGCATAGATTTCTCGGCGTCTACAGAGGCGCTGCGACCCAGCAGGAGTCTCTTGGCCAGATCCTTCTTGTAGAAGGCCTCGAATACGTCCTTGCCTGTAAAGTGAACGATAAATACAGTAATCCAATAGGCTCCAAATTTGTGAAAGAATGAATTTCATCCACCCTGTATGAATCGGAAGAGCACGATGACTTTGTCCATGAGGATCTCTAGTTCCTCGTCCGTTGCCTCCTTGTTACCGGAGCGCAGCTTGCCGTCCATGAACTTGGCTGAAATACAGCAAATCAGGCTTACTGTAACCTTGGCTTACTGTAACCCTGGCTTACTGTAATCCTGGCTTACTGTAACCCTGGCTTGCGGTAACCCTGGCTTACTGTAACCCTGGCTTACTGTAACCCTGGCTTACTGTAACCCTGGCGATTTCCTAATCCCCACTATTGTCGATTGCACACGATAAGTACTATAAGAATCCATGTAATTCCGCGCAACCACTCACCGACTAATTCGGCCGGTCGATTAGAGCGCGTGTTGATGAAGTAGTCGTGAGCGTCCTTCTGAGCCTGCACGAACTTCTCGTCGGCCGCGAAGCAATTCGTGACGATGGCGTCCAGGCGGTCCTTGAATTAAAATTGCGAACCTAAATTAAAATCAAAACTAGAGAGAAGATAATCGCAAATTGGCTACCTTGAAGTCCATCAGGTCCTGCACCAGGGTACGGTCGCGCTCGGGGTTCAGCACCATCGCCTTGCCCACTTTCTACAACGCGAAATTTGCACGAAATTGGAATGAAAATTTTAATTTAGTCGAAAATAAAATTCTAATTTAGTCAAAAATGATAATGAAAATTCCAATTTAGTCAGTGATTAAAAGTTTGATGTTCGCAATTCAGACAAGCTGCAGTGGGACCAACAGTCGGCACTACAACCACACTTTGCCATTATCAGTCTTGTGATCGGTGCAATGGATCATCCCACTGCATTGTAGGTTACGAACCTTGATGTACCCAGCGAAAGCCGTTTTCAGCGCCGCCGGTCCATTCTTGACGCGCGACAGGAGCGAATACAGTAGCTTTAGATCCTCTGCCCGATTCTCTTCCAGGAGAGGGTCCAGGCCTAAGGAATTCCATAATACATTCCACACTAACAGTAAACACTCTAACCCCCCCCCCCTTAATCTCCAATACAAAGTGTACCACAAGGCTACTGTATGATTGTATACTGTACTGTAGAACTACCACGTCTACAATATCAGTAAATATGCCTTCAGTATACGGTACGTTGAGGATATTCGGTGCACAGAAGGCATATTTAGTGTGGCATTGGTCCATTCTCTGTACATTTGGTGACTGGAGGAGGAGTTGATTATAAAGCCACCTACGTAGCTCATCGAAGAATAAGCCTCACGTTGGCTTATTAGAGTAGTTACGGTATCCACAAATTGGACTAATTTCCCACTTTATCATCCCACCTTTGGTCAGCATAGTCTGCACGTGGGCTTCGATGAGGTGCTTCTCCAGCGAGGCTATCAGGGGTTTGCGACTACAGTAATCCAAGTAGTAGTTGAAGCGATCGCACTCCTCCAGCAGACGCTTCTCCACGTGGTGCAGATAGGTGGGCAACTGGAAAAGAATTGAAAAGTATTTTGAAATAAATAATTCAAAATTTGCTTTGAATTTAAGGATTTTGGAGGATTTGCAAGGTTGCGAAGTCCTTTTGATCTCAAGGGCAAAAGTCGACCGTTTATTCGGAGAGTAAGTCAAACTACCGTAAGAAAGACTTGAATAAGCACCCTGGGCACTTATTCCCTCCAAACTACTTCTAGAGGGGGGGGGGGGCGCTTATTCGAGAGGGTGAGAGTTATTGGAGGACTGGAAAGTAGGTATTCAAATAACCGCAAATCTCTCAATAGGCGCGCCCCTCCCTCCTAGAGGGAGGTGCGCTTACTGGAGGATTTACGGTATTACCCAAATGATTCTGTTGCAACCAATTAATAAAAGCACCCACATCCATTTCCTGCACCAGCCTATCTCCCTCCTGCGCGTAGAGGGCGTCCGTCTCCGCCATAAACTTCGACTCGAACACTTGCTGATAGATCTAAATAATAAAATACGATTTTAATTGCAAATTTCACCCAAAATCGAGCCAAAAACATTCAAAATACCTGCAGATTGGACAACATCCTTAGTAGACTTTTGACTAGGCTCTTGTCGATTTGCTCGCCGCAGCGCTCGCGATAGATCAGGTTCAGAATCCCCTCCACCGTTCGCTTCTCAATTGACTTCTCGTTGAGAACGACCGTTCGAAAGAGGTCCAACCCGAGGTCCCTAAAATAATGAATTTGAACTAGTTTGTGGTGAATTTTCGCGAAATTTTGCAGTGAATTTGCACAAAATAAGTGCCTACCAAATGGAAAGCACGGTGGAGTTCTGCAGCACGAAGGTTCGATCCAGGTAGAGAAAGATGCTGCGGATCATGCCCTGAAAATTACAGTAACCACATGAGAAGTGTAACACGCGCTTTCACTTCGATTGCTGAAGAGACTGGCTTCTAAATCATTGCAGTGTTCCGAAGGACGACTTGAAACTTGTCAGAACTTTCGCCTGTGCCGCTATTTCTAAACGTTTCGAGTCACTAGGTATTTTTCATCAGAATAGAGCGAAATAAGGCGTTCTTGGCACTTTTGGATGTTCAATACTGTTTTCCTTTCGAGGCAATATTGAACTAGATTTTTGCCCATCTTGAGCCCCCCTCTCCCCAATCCCAGCGGAAACCCCGTCCCCCCAGGCTGACGAGAAATCGCACCTATGGCATATCTAATTGGAGAGATCTACAGTAATCCACTTACTCGCCTACCATTTGAGCGCAGTGCTTCTGCCAGCAGGCGTCCACAACTTTGAGGAAGTCGTCCAGAGCCCTGTCGGCAGAGGCCGAATCCACCAGATGGGGCAATTGGGCCTTGGTGTGGCGCTCGCACAGCGCCCTCAGCCTCTCGTACACCACAGAGGCCTGCTTGTGCGCGCACAGGTTCTCCACCGCCTACAAGGGCATAGGGGGGTAACAAATGGGACGATTTGTTGCGAGTTGTGACCACACGTGTAACGTCAAATGTAAGCGATCTTGGCAGTTTTTGGCCCATGTAAAAACATGTCCCACTTGTTGACACAATTATTTAGTCGTTTGACTCGGCTCCAGCCTCCAGGGGCACAAGACCACCCCCTCCCCCCCCCCCCCCCAAACAATCGAAAGGGGGGAGGGGGTATACTGCCAATCCCCCCGCCGGAGCTTACACGTGCGGTTACGACATGCATTTTGCGCATCTCCCGTCGACTCCCTTAGATACCGTAACCATACCGTACTCCCGCCTGCCGCACTACCTGGTACAATTCCTCCAGACTGCTGGCGACGGGCTTGCTCTCTTGGATGGCGATCGATGCCAGCTCCAGCTTCTCCAGGGAGCTTTCGATAAAGTTGGTGGGCAGTTTCGGACGCTCTGCAACCATTTCTGTCCATTGAGCACATTTGCAAATCGATAATCGATCAATTTCCTGACCAATCACCTTTGAGAGGCTTGATCACCAACTTCCGGCCGCCTCCCCCCGAAGTGGACCCCCCGCCGACTTTGAACTGCCTCCCCCCTCCCGCCATTGGGCTACTAGCGCCCCCAGGCGATGGGGTCATAAAGTTGTGGCTGTTGTTCGCGTTCTGGCGCTTGTTGAAGCCGTTTTGACCCGAAAGTTGCGAGAAATTGGGAGTGACAGCAGCGGTCATCCCATTGTTCTTGGCCACTCCGTCGAACTCCTTAGAAGAGGAGGGGGTGGAGAGCAGCGGCGGTGGGGGATGCGAGTTGTTGTCATCTTCGTCCATGTTGAGCTTGAGCGAGCAACGGGAGTAAGAGTGGCTCTCGCCGCCGCTTCCGGAACCGGAGCCTGCAGGAGTAATAACATAAGTGCGATTGGTCGTGAGGTGAGGAAGGGGGAGGGGGTTAGGCTGGGTTTTGGAGGGAAGGGGGTTGGAGGCAAGAACAAGAGTAGCATTCTTGGAGGTCTCCATAAAACAGACAAAAATGCCTAACAATTGCAACAAAACCGTATATTTTATTTTCGCTCAATTTTTAGCAAAATTGTACAAAAAGACTAAAAATGCTAAAAATAGCGCCCCAATTAAAAAATTTAAAATACTCGACATCCAACAAAGACGACTGTATCTCGTCCATTCGCACACCTCATTCCGAAACTTCCATTCACACAGCGCACCAATTCTAATCTTCTTTGGCGAGGTGACTTCGGGCGAGCGGGCGCCCGAGAACCTGGCCACGTCCTGCCTCTCGTCGGCCGCCGCCTTCCTTTTTCGCGAAGTAGGCGACAATAAGTTCTCCTGATCCGCGACAGTAGAACTACTACTACTGCTACAGTCCGGTTGTCGGGCTCTCTCGGCCAAGTAGAGGGTCACTGGGTCCTGGGACTCGACCGCGAGCGAAGGTAGGAGCAAGTTATTGCTGCTGCTAGCGCCACTAGAGGAGGAAGCTACGACCGCCGCGGTAGAATTCGAGGCCGAATCGGCGGACATGGGAATCGGACGAGAGACTGGCGCTTCCCGAGCTTCGCTGTGGCATCGGAGAGCTGTCTTCTTCCCGTTTGGAAGAGGTTCCCCTTGACAAGGAAATCTCAACGATGAATTCCTGGTTGGGACTGGGTACAGTACTACTTCGCCTCGTCTTATGATAACCACGTAGCTAAGTGCGTCCGTACCTGCCTGGGCGGGGCGAAAAACAACAGATGCAAGGCGGAAGTGCAAAAATGTGATGTGCAGCTGCGACGACATCGTTTTTAACTCGACGTGCTATATTGGTGCAATTGGGGCGTCAAGTATTAGTTTCAAGGAAGGGTATGGTGAGTGTTACTTTGGTGCACTTCGTGCTGTTTGTAATCCTATTTGCACCTCACCACTATTGAACGCGACGCAAACCTCCTCAGCTTCATTTATTCAGTTTTAAGTGTTGGTTAGCAAGATTTGGATGCAAACATACCATAATATTATGTCTTTTAGCAATTCTGGGTCTCCAATAATTCCCTGTCACTAATGATACATTGGAAACTAGTGGGTCAAAGGGTGCTAATTATTGCATGGGAAGTTAGCAAACTATTTGGCATCGAAAATAATTCATCACCCCTGGAAATTATTAGAAGTACACAGTATAACTTCGTATAATTGTAATAAATTCTGGATTACTTTATTAACTATAATATTTTATACAATATTTAGGAGTGTTATTCTCTCAGTAAAGCTAGTCCAGATTTTGCAGTATATTATTTGGTAGCAAATTTCACTTTACAACCAAGTTCCAGCAAGTGTGCGCTTTGAACAAAATTGTATGTTCTGGACGTGCTACAACATTAGATTTCTCTTTTGGTTGGTGAATGGGTGCTCGCTCAGCCTGGCCAAAAAATGGGAGGGGGCTTGCAAGCTCCTCTCTCTCGTGAACCAGCTACTACTGCATATCTTCCAATAATTCCTGGGTCTCCAATAATTCCTCATCTCTAATAATTCACAGGGAATTAGCTCAAATTTGCCCAATGGAAGAACATTCCCAGGTCTCCAGTAATTCCCTGGAGAATTAGGAATTGCTAAGAAAATGCTACCGAATAGTGTAATGCAGGTACCTCGCCATGTGAATAAGTTAGCATAGCATCAAACAATGCAAGTCAACCAATTTTACCATCGACTTCTACCACACTTACAAGCTTGATTATTGTGTTGAAGTCCTATTTCAACTGGCATTCATAAGGATTTTTGAACAATTTCTTCCGAAAATGGCCTCTGGACTGGCATCGAAATGATAATTTCCTGGTCTCAATATAATTCCCCATCTCTAATAGTTTCCTGGAGATTAGCGAAAATATAACATTTAAAAAATAATTCCCCCAGGAATTAGTGGAAGATATATGGTACTTGGTTTGCTTTAGTGGTTCTAGCTATAACACTGTATGATGTACCGTAATCATCACGCGATTTCTTCCCATGTTTATGTCTAAGTTAAAAGTTAAATCTCAACCATTGAGTGGATGACAAAACGCACCAAAATGTCGCTAACAGCGCCCTATATTGAACGATTCATATTTAGGTTGCTACCGTAATCGCCTGATATAGACCTACCCATTCGACTACGTGGAAGTTCTCTCGGAGAAGGTCGCCAAGAGTATTCGGAAAACGAGAAGAGAAAGTGATCGAATCGAATCGAAATTGGCCAGAAATGAAGCGCGACAAGAAGGACGAAGAGACCGGCGGCGCCGGCCACTTCAGCAATTTGGACAAAACCACGGTTTTGCAGGAGGTGAGAGCGCTGTAAAGATTTCTTTCTTCCCAATAAGCTCAATAGTATAGAGTATTGCTGCCGCGTGCAAAATTACAAATATTCAGGCTCGTCAGTTCAACGAGACGCCCATCAACGTGAAGAAATGCAGTCTTATCTTGTCGAAGCTGCTCTACATCTTGGGCCAAGGCGAGCAGCTGGGTAGAACCGAGGCTACGGAAGCGTTTTTCGCCGTCACCAAATTGTGGCAGTGCAAAGATGTACGAATTTGGAATTGGGACGTGGAGTTGATTGTCAGTATATTTTATTTGCCATCTCCCTTTTAGCACACGCTGCGTCGCCTGGTCTATTTGGCCGTGAAAGAGCTGTGCGACAAGGCAGACGACACGATTATTGTTACCAGCAGGTGTGTTCAGCTACCGTAACCTGCTGTTGGTGCAGTTGTGTTAATTCGAAACAAAGTTTTTGGCACTCCGCTTTGCAAAAGCAGGAGTGCTATAGGGGGCGTCGGATTGAACAGAATCATCTTACCAAGCTTTCTCGCGCTACACAAATCGGATCGCCAAGCGGTTTTTTGCGTTAGATAGGTTGAGTCGACGCGCTGCGTGGACAAGAAACTAGAAAATTCCGGTGGTGGAAGAATTTTGCGAAAATTCAAAAATTCGAATTTTTACTAAGTAAAAAAAAAACATCAGGGCATAACTTGCGCAAAAGTGCGTCGATTTTGGTGATTTTTGGATATGTTGTAGGCCCTTGGACCCTCTAGGCGGCGTCACCGGAACGGGCTCTCTAGGTGGTCCGACGCGGGAGTACGGTACGAAATTCAAAAATTTAAATTTTTTTCCGACCTTTAAAAAATCATAACTCGAGTTTGCGACGGTGGATCGTCGCCAAATTTTAACTCGTCCTGGAGCATTATATTACCTTTCATTTGAGACCAAAACCGCCGAGATTGCTTGAGTCGTTCGGGAGATCCGCGGTGGCAAACGTGCCGGGTCCTGAGCGGAAAATTCGGAATTTCGACTTTGGGTGGAGTTTTGGCATGGAAAGCGTGCATTTTGCGGTAAATTGATAATCGCAACGTGTTCTACGTCCAAAATTGGTCTAGACGAAGTGTCTTGACCATTTTGAGGTACCGTACCCCGGCCGCGCCGAATTTTTGAATCCCGGGGTCAAATTTTCGAAATTGAGTTTTCACTTGTTTCGAGGGTTTTTGACGACGCTGAACACGAATCTGGTGTTTGTTTGGCGATTTGGGACGCCTTTACCCTGATTTCGGTGCCCGGCCGACCGGAAATTGGGTCCCGGGGTCGAAATTTCAAAATTGAGTTGACAGGTGTTTCTGGGCTTTCCGACGCCGCATAACACGAATCCGGCGTTTGTTTTGCGATTTGCGGTGCATTTACGCTGCTTTTGGCGTCAGAGAACACACCCAAAACATGTCCAAATTTGTCCAAACATATTCAAACTTGTCCAAATTTGTCCAAACGTGTTCAAACTTGTCCAATCATGTTCAAACTTATCCAACACGTCCAAACACGGCCAAACGTGTTCGAACATTTCGTTGACACTGAACACGAATCCGGCGTTTGTTTCCGTGAAGGCTTATTACCGAGTAGTGAGACGAGCGCCCCAGTCTGTTTTGCTTCGGAACAAGCGGAGTGCCTCCCTGAAGGTCCCCTTCAGCGTTCAACTAGTTCAAATTTAGTCTGACAAAGGATATGACCGGTCGCGAGGACCAGTACCGCGCCGCGGCCATTCGTGCGCTGTGCAAGATAATAGACGTGGGTTACAAACTGTACAATTTTGCAAAAAATATGAGCAATATTTTGAGTTGTAAAATTGTTGCAGAGCAGCATGATGCAGGCGGTCGATCGCTACATGAAGCAGGCCATTGTGGACAAGGTGGCGCCTGTCGCCAGCGCCGCTTTGGTCTCCTCTTGGCCGCTGTGGTGGGGGGGGGAGATGTATACTGCAGTTTACTGAGCAATGTGCAGTGAAATGATAAAAATGTGTAGATTTTGCGTATTTCGTATCCGAGCGCCTGATGCAGACGAAATCCGGGGTGTGTCCGTCGGTGGACCAACGAGGTCATAGAGGCGGCCAACTCGGACAACAACATGGTTCAGGTAAGCATCCGCAGACACATGCTTTGTACAGGACAGGGTGGGTCTACTAGCAACCCCCCCCCCCCCCTTCAAGGGGCGTAGCCAGGATGGCAACTGGGAGGGGCAAAGAGTTGGGGGGGGGGGGGGGGGGGGCAAAGATTTTTTGGCTGTATGCTCATATTTAGCGCCGCAGGCGAAAATTTTCACTATTTCTGTCAAATTTTTTTCCACTGACCGGCGTCTGGGTCTGGGGGGTGAGGCACGGCCAGCATTGGGCTTGGGACTGGCTTCCCCTCTTTCTTTCTGGCGTTTGGGTTGGGTTGGGTGGGGGTGGGCTCGCAGAAGAGCTGGAGGACGGAGACGGCAGGCTGGAGGTCCTTGCTGCCCAGGTTGGGTATGCGGACGATGGCGCTGGCCGCCTCGTAGATGACCACCTCGCACTTGTGACGCAGGCAGGACTCCAGGAAGTCGAACAGTGGGCCGTCCGCCCTGCGACACGACGAGGATAGAACATATTATACCGTATTTCCTCCAATAAGCGCCTCCTCCTAGAGGAAGGTTGAGAAAGCAAGCGCTCAGGGTGTTTATTGGAAGGTCTACGTTAAGTAGTAGAGATGGACTTATACTGGTAGCAGAGTGCACAGATTGGAAACAGTGCAGTGTGCACGCACTCAACAAACGGGCACGACATCAAGCAAACGCAAAAATTAGCGACTCACCCTGCCTCGTTGTCGTCGATCAGTTGGCTGGCCAGTCGGATCTGCAATTCAAGAATATTGGCACAGTGCCAATATTGCGGATAAGAACCATTCAAAACTCCAATACTATCGCACCAGATAGCAGAGGGCGAATGGTGACTTCAAGCCCTGCTTGCTGTACTTCTGCACCAGCTTGTCCACTGCGAGCTTGTCGTTCTTGCGGATTTGGTACAGCACCGCCAACGCGTGGTACTGTAACAGCAGCGCACAAAATTCTGTTTTCACCCAGCCAGACGCATATTGGAGAAGAGACTGGGATAGAAACTTGTGGACAAGAACAGGGCAGCAGCTAGACGGTTGTTGCAGAGACAAAATGACATGTACTGAGAGGGGGCAGTAGCGTAGCCAGGGGGAATGCCTCCCCCCCCCCCCAGATGCTGGCCGTGCCTCACCCCCCAGACCCAGACGCCGGTCAGTGGAAAAAAATTTGACAGAAATAGTGAAAATTTCCGCCTGCGGCGCTGAATATGAGCATACAGCCAAAAATTCTTCGCCCCCCCCCCCCCCCCCATCTTTGCCCCTCCCAGTTGCCATCCTGGCTACGCCCCTTGAAGGGGGGGGGGGGTTGCTAGTAGACCCACCCTGTCCTGTACAAAGCATGTGTCTGCGGATGCTTACCTGAACCATGTTGTTGTCCGAGTTGGCCGCCTCTATGACCTCGTTGGTCCACCGACGAACCACCTCCGGATTCGTCTGCATCAGGTGCTGGCAAATACGCAAAATCTACACATTTTTATCATTTCACTGCACATTGCTCAGTAAACTGCAGTATACCAGAGAGGAGACCAAAGCGGCGCTGGCGACAGGCGCCACCTTGTCCACAATGGCCTGCTTCATGTAGCGATCGACCGCCTGCATCATGCTGCTCTGCAACAATTTTACAACTCAAAATTTGTCATATTTTTTGCAAAATTGTACAGTTTGTAACCCACGTCTATTATCTTGCACAGCGCACGAATGGCCGCGGCGCGGTACTGGTCCTCGCGACCGGTCATATCCTTTGTCAGACTAAATTTGAACTAGTTGAACGCTGAAGGGGACCTTCAGGGAGGCACTCCGCTTGTTCCGAAGCAAAACAGACTGGGGCGCTCGTCTCACTACTCGGTAATAAGCCTTCACGGAAACAAACGCCGGATTCGTGTTCAGTGTCAACGAAATGTTCGAACACGTTTGGCCGTGTTTGGACGTGTTGGATAAGTTTGAACATGATTGGACAAGTTTGAACACGTTTGGACAAATTTGGACAAGTTTGAATATGTTTGGACAAATTTGGACATGTTTTGGGTGTGTTCTCTGACGCCAAAAGCAGCGTAAAGGCACCGAAAATCGCAAAACAAACGCCGGATTCGTGTTATGCGGCGTCGGAAAGCCCAGAAACACCTGTCAACTCAATTTTCGAAATTTCACCCCGGGACCCAATTCCGGTCGGCCGGGCACCGAAATCAGGGTAAAGGCGTCCAAATCGCCAAACAAACACCAGATTCGGTTCAGCGTCGTCAAAAACCCCCGAAACAAGTGAAAACTCAATTTCGAAAATTTGACCCCGGGATTCAAAAATTCGGCGCGGCCGGGGTACGGTCCTCAAAATGGTCAAGACACTTCGTCTAGACCAATTTGGACGTAGAACACGTTGCGATTATCAATTTACCGCAAAATGCACGCTCTTCCAGCCAAAACTCCACCCAAAGTCGAAATTCCGAATTTTCCGCTCAGGACCCGGCACGTTGCCACCGGATCTCCGAAACGACTCAAGCAACTCGGCGGTTTTGTCTCAAATGAAAGGTAATATAATGCCCAGGACGAGTTAAAATTTGGCGACGATCCACCGTCGCAAACACGAGTTATTATTTTTTAAAGGTCGGAAAAAAATATAAATATTTGAATTTCGTACCGTACTCCCGCGTCGGACCACATAGAGAGCCCGTTCCGGTGACGCCGCCTAGAGGGTCCAAGGGCCTACAACATATCCAAAAATCACCAAAATCGACGCACTTTTGCGCAAGTTATGCCCTGATGTTTTTTTTTTACTTAGTAAAAATTCGAATTTTTGAATTTTCGCAAAATTCTTCCACCACCGGAATTTTCTAGTTTCTTGTCCACGCAGTGCGTCGACTCAACCTATCTAACGCAAAAAACCGCCTTGGCGATCCGATTTGTGTAGCGCGAGAAAGCTTGGAAGATGATTCTGTCAATCCGACGCCCCCTATAGCACTCCTGCTTTTGCAAAGCGGAGTGCCAAAAACTTTGTTTCGAATTAACACAACTGCACCAACAGCAGGTTACGGTAGCTGAACACACCTGCTGGTAACAATAATCGTGTCGTCTGCCTTGTCGCACAGCTCTTTCACGGCCAAATAGACCAGGCGACGCAGCGTGTGCTAAAAGGGAGATGGCAAATAAAATATACTGACAATCAACTCCACGTCCCAATTCCAAATTCGTACATCTTTGCACTGCCACAATTTGGTGACGGCGAAAAACGCTTCCGTAGCCTCGGTTCTACCCAGCTGCTCGCCTTGGCCCAAGATGTAGAGCAGCTTCGACAAGATAAGACTGCATTTCTTCACGTTGATGGGCGTCTCGTTGAACTGACGAGCCTGAATATTTGTAATTTTGCACGCGGCAGCAATACTCTATACTATTGAGCTTATTGGGAAGAAAGAAATCTTTACAGCGCTCTCACCTCCTGCAAAACCGTGGTTTTGTCCAAATTGCTGAAGTGGCCGGCGCCGCCGGTCTCTTCGTCCTTCTTGTCGCGCTTCATTTCTGGCCAATTTCGATTCGATTCGATCACTTTCTCTTCTCGTTTTCCGAATACTCTTGGCGACCTTCTCCGAGAGAACTTCCACGTAGTCGAATGGGTAGGTCTATATCAGGCGATTACGGTAGCAACCTAAATATGAATCGTTCAATATAGGGCGCTGTTAGCGACATTTTGGTGCGTTTTGTCATCCACTCAATGGTTGAGATTTAACTTTTAACTTAGACATAAACATGGGAAGAAATCGCGTGATGATTACGGTACATCATACAGTGTTATAGCTAGAACCACTAAAGCAAACCAAGTACCATATATCTTCCACTAATTCCTGGGGGGAATTATTTTTTAAATGTTATATTTTCGCTAATCTCCAGGAAACTATTAGAGATGGGGAATTATATTGAGACCAGGAAATTATCATTTCGATGCCAGTCCAGAGGCCATTTTCGGAAGAAATTGTTCAAAAATCCTTATGAATGCCAGTTGAAATAGGACTTCAACACAATAATCAAGCTTGTAAGTGTGGTAGAAGTCGATGGTAAAATTGGTTGACTTGCATTGTTTGATGCTATGCTAACTTATTCACATGGCGAGGTACCTGCATTACACTATTCGGTAGCATTTTCTTAGCAATTCCTAATTCTCCAGGGAATTACTGGAGACCTGGGAATGTTCTTCCATTGGGCAAATTTGAGCTAATTCCCTGTGAATTATTAGAGATGAGGAATTATTGGAGACCCAGGAATTATTGGAAGATATGCAGTAGTAGCTGGTTCACGAGAGAGAGGAGCTTGCAAGCCCCCTCCCATTTTTTGGCCAGGCTGAGCGAGCACCCATTCACCAACCAAAAGAGAAATCTAATGTTGTAGCACGTCCAGAACATACAATTTTGTTCAAAGCGCACACTTGCTGGAACTTGGTTGTAAAGTGAAATTTGCTACCAAATAATATACTGCAAAATCTGGACTAGCTTTACTGAGAGAATAACACTCCTAAATATTGTATAAAATATTATAGTTAATAAAGTAATCCAGAATTTATTACAATTATACGAAGTTATACTGTGTACTTCTAATAATTTCCAGGGGTGATGAATTATTTTCGATGCCAAATAGTTTGCTAACTTCCCATGCAATAATTAGCACCCTTTGACCCACTAGTTTCCAATGTATCATTAGTGACAGGGAATTATTGGAGACCCAGAATTGCTAAAAGACATAATATTATGGTATGTTTGCATCCAAATCTTGCTAACCAACACTTAAAACTGAATAAATGAAGCTGAGGAGGTTTGCGTCGCGTTCAATAGTGGTGAGGTGCAAATAGGATTACAAACAGCACGAAGTGCACCAAAGTAACACTCACCATACCCTTCCTTGAAACTAATACTTGACGCCCCAATTGCACCAATATAGCACGTCGAGTTAAAAACGATGTCGTCGCAGCTGCACATCACATTTTTGCACTTTCGCCTTGCATCTGTTGTTTTTCGCCCCGCCCAGGCAGGTACGGACGCACTTAGCTACGTGGTTATCATAAGACGAGGCGAAGTAGTACTGTACCCAGTCCCAACCAGGAATTCATCGTTGAGATTTCCTTGTCAAGGGGAACCTCTTCCAAACGGGAAGAAGACAGCTCTCCGATGCCACAGCGAAGCTCGGGAAGCGCCAGTCTCTCGTCCGATTCCCATGTCCGCCGATTCGGCCTCGAATTCTACCGCGGCGGTCGTAGCTTCCTCCTCCACTGCTAGTGGCGCTAGCAGTAGCAATAACTTGCTCCTACCTTCGCTCGCGGTCGAGTCCCAGGACCCAGTAACCCTCTACTTGGCCGAGAGAGCCCGACAGCCGGACTGTAGCAGCAGTAGTAGTTCTACCGCGGATCAGGAGAACTTGTTGTCGCCTACTTCGCGCAAAAGGAAGGCGGCGGCCGACGAGAGGCAGGACGTGGCCAGGTTCTCGGGCGCCCGCTCGCCCGAAGTCACCTCACCCAAGAAGATTAGAATAGGTGCGCTGTGTGGGAATTGGAAGTACTGATTTGTGAGTGGATGAGATACAACTGCCTTCGTGTATGTCAAGACTTGTCAAATTATTTTTGTGGCGCTATTTTAGCATTTTTAGTCTTTTTTGAACAATTTGGCTCAAAATTGAGCGAAAGTAGGCAGTTTTTGGCGGTTTTAAGGCATGATTAAAACCGTTTTCTGGATCCGGAGAAGAGCAAGAACGCGACTCTTGTTCTTGCAACCCCCTCCCCCAAAACCCGGCCATCTGCCCCCCCCCCCTCCGTCCTTACTACAAACCTCCAATCCTAACGTAAACCTCCCCACTAGGGGGTCGCTTATTGGAGGTGAGGTCGTTGTTGGAGGTGTTCCCGACTACGGTATGTTGCTACTCCTTCAGGCTCCGGTTCCGGAAGCGGCGGCGAGAGCCACTCTTACTCCCGTGGCTCCCTCAAGCTCAACATGGACGAAGAGGACAACAACTCCCATCCTCCACCACAGTTGCTCTCCACTCCCTCCTCTTCTAAGGAGTTCGACGGAGTGGCCAAGAACAATGGGATGACCGCTGCTGTCACGCCCAATTTCTCGCAACTATCGGGTCAGAATGGCTTCAACAAGCGCCAGAATGCGAATAATAGCCACAACTTTATGACCCCATCGCCTGGGGGCGGTAGTAGCCCAATGGCGGGAGGGGGGAGGCAGTTCAAAGTCGGCGGGGGGTCCACCTCTGGGGGAGGCGGACGCAAGCTGGTGATCAAGCCGCTCAAAGGTGATTGGTCAGGAAATTGATCGATTATCGATTTGTCAAAGTGATCAATGATCAGAAACGATTGCAGAGCGTCCGAAACTGCCCACCAACTTTATCGAAAGCTCCCTGGAGAAGCTGGAGCTGGCATCGATCGCCATCCAAGAGAGCAAGCCCGTCGCCAGCAGTCTGGAGGAATTGTACCAGGTAGTGCGGCAGGCGGGAGTACGGTATGGTTACGGTATCTAAGGGAGTCGAAGATTTTGCGTATGTCGTAACCGCACGTGTAAGCTCCGGCGGGGGGATTGGCAGTATACCCCCTCCCCCCTTTCGAGTGTTTGGGGGGGGGGGGGAGGGGGGGTGGTCTTGTGCCCCTGGAGGCTGGAGCCGAGTCAAACGACTAAATAATTGTGTCAACAAGTGGGAAATTTTTTTAACATGGACCGAAAACTGCCGAGATCGCCAACATTTGACGTTACACGTGTGGTCGCAAGTTCACAACTCGCCACAAATCGTCTCATTTGTTACCCCCCTATGCCCTTGTAGGCGGTGGAGAACCTGTGCGCGCACAAGCAGGCCTCTGTGGTGTACGAGAGGCTGAGGGCGCTGTGCGAGCGCCACACCAAGGCCCAATTGCCCCATCTGGTGGATTCGGCCTCTGCCGACAGGGCTCTGGACGACTTCCTCAAAGTTGTGGACGCCTGCTGGCAGAAGCACTGCGCTCAAATGGTAGGCGAATAAGTGGATTACTGTAGATCTTTCCGATTAGATATGCCATAGGTGCGATTTCTCGTCAGCCTGGGGGGACGGGGTTTCCGCTGGGATTGGGGAGAGGGGGGCTCAAGATGGGCAAAAATCGAGTTCAATATTGCCTCGAAAGGAAAACAGTATTGAACATCCAAAAGTGCCAAGAACGCCTTATTTCGCTCTATTCTGATAAAAAATACCTAGTGACTCGAAACGTTTAGAAATAGCGGCACAGGCGAAAGTTCTGACAATTTTCAAGTCGTCCTTCGGAACACTGCAATGATTTAGAAGCCAGTCTCTTCAGCAATCGAAGTGAAAGCCCGTGTTACACTTCTCATGTGGTTACTGTAATTTTCAGGGCATGATCCGCAGCATCTTTCTCTACCTGGATCGAACCTTCGTGCTGCAGAACTCCACCGTGCTTTCCATTTGGTAGGCACTTATTTTGTGCAAATCAACCGCCAAATTTTGCGAATATTCTCCACAAAATAGTTCAAATTCATTATTTTAGGGACCTCGGGTTGGACCTCTTTCGAACGGTCGTTCTCAACGAGAAGTCAATTGAGAAGCGAACGGTGGAGGGGATTCTGAACCTGATTTATCGCGAGCGCTGCGGCGAGCAAATCGACAAGAGCCTAGTCAAAAGTCTACTAAGGATGTTGTCCAATCTGCAGGTATTTTGAAAGTTTTTGGCTCGATTTTGGGTGAAATTTGCAATTAAAATCGTGTTTTATTATTTAGATCTATCAGCAAGTGTTCGAGTCGAAGTTTATGGCGGAGACGGACGCCCTCTACGCGCAGGAGGGAGATAGGCTGGTGCAGGAAATGGATGTGGGTGCTTTTATTAGTTGGTTGCAACAGAATAATTTGGGTAATACCATAATTCATCGATTAAGCGCACCTCCCTCTAGGAGGGAGGGGCGCTTATTGGGAGATATTTACGGTTATTTGAATACCTACTTTCCAGTCCTCCAATCACTCTCACCCTCTCGAATAAGCGCACCCATCTAGAAGTAGTTTGGAGTGAATAAGTGGCCGGGCGTTACTCTCCCAATAACGGTGCAGTATTCTAATAGAGATCCAAAGTTTCGCCAGCCTTGCAAGATCCTCCAAAATGCGGAAATTCAAACAAACTTTAAGTAATTCAACTCAAAATAACTATCTTTTATTTTATTTCCAGTTGCCCACCTATCTCCACCACGTGGAGAAGCGTCTGCAGGAGGAGTGCGATCGCTTCAACTACTACTTGGACTACTGTAGTCGCAAACCCCTAATAGCATCGCTGGAGAAGCACCTCATCGAAGCCCACGTGCAGACTATGCTGACCAAAGGTGGGATGATAAAATGGGAAACTTGAATTTTTTATTATACTCCACAAAAAAGTGTGGAGTATATAGCGTTTGTGCGCGAAACGCAGTAATTTCTAACGGATGGTGTTCGCGCGTGAAGCGGCCGATTTGCAAACGGTTTTTTTTGCGTTGGGTAGGCCTAGTGGGTGGGCAGGGTGGACACCAAACGGGGTCACGCTCCGGGACCCCGTTGGCGGGAAATTCAAAAATTTAAATTTTCAAAGTACTGAAAAATGGGTTAAACAAGGTAGAACTCGAAAAAGTTGCATATAATGGTATATACTATCTTTTGATATGCTGTAGTACTCGATAGGGCCGAGGGTGGAAGAAATGAATTGGATCGCTGCGAGACCCATTTTGGCGCCAAATTTAAAAAATTCGCGTTTTTTCGTTTTTTTCCGACTTTGACGGTTTGCTGTGCAGGTAGCAGCTAGAGCCGCGAGACCGCTTTTGGTGCTCCTTCCCAGATGTCCTCTATCGAATGAGCCATGAACGGAGAAAATCGTTTGAGACACAAAAAAGTTATCTTGGTGGAACTTTTTTGACTCCGGGGTCGAAAATTGCGTTTTTCGCGTTTCAGCGTCTGTGGCGCTCGAATGCGCTGCCGAGTCGGTTCAAAAGTGGTTTCAAGCGATTCTACGTTAAAATCTGGTCCAGAAAAGTGTTTTGGCAAATTTTGCAGAGCTGCAGTAACCCTGCCGCGTCCATTTGAATATTGGGTGTCGGGTAGACTTTTGCGATATTATACTCGCTTTCGGGGTTTTCGGGGGCGCTGATTACGAATTTGGCATTCGTTTAGCGCTTAGATGATGTTTATGCGTACCTATGACGAATTCGCATGCTACCGTACCCCAAGTGCAGAATTTTAGTTCTGCGAGTCCATAGGAAGTTAGGGGTGTTGTATGTCGATTCTGGGGTATTCTGGGATGTAGATCACGAATTCGGCATTGGTTTTGCAACTGGGAGTGTCAGGAGGCCACAACAGAAGAGGAGTCACTGTGCGTAGGAGTTCAAATTTGTGGAGTATACTGCGTCCCCCGGACGACTTGCCTGGTTTAAAAAATGAGGAATTTTGTGGGCCGAGGATGAAAGTGCGAATTTTTGTTGGAAATTTGTAAGAAAAGTTGTATTATTTTGTAGGCCTGGATCCCCTTTTGGAAGAGAATCGGGCGGACGACCTGAAGCTACTGTACTCCCTTCTGTCGCGCGTCAAGAATGGGCCGGCGGCGCTGAAGACGGCCTTTGCTGGGTACATCAAGGTTCGTAACGTGCAATACACATATGATGATCCACTGCACCGAACACAAGAGAAGACTGATAATGGCAAAGTGTGGTTGTGGGGCTCACTGTTGGTCCCACTGCAGCTTGTCTGAATTCCGAGCATCTCTCTGACTGACTAAATTAAACTTCTAATCACTGACTTAATTGGAATTTTCATTACCTATCTAAATTAGAACTTTCATTACCGACTGAATAAGAATTTTATTTTTGACTTAATTAGAACTTCATTTTCGACTAAATTAAAATTTCTATTCCAATTTTATGCAAATTTCGTGTTGTAGAAAGTGGGCAAGGCGATGGTGCTGAATCCCGAGCGCGACCGCACCCTGGTGCAGGACCTGATGGACTTCAAGGTGGCCTACTTGCGATTATCTTTTCTCTAATTTTGATTTTAATTTTGAATTTGTAATTTTAATTACAGGACCGCCTGGACGCCATCGTCACGAATTGCTTCGCGGCCGACGAGAAGTTCGTGCAGGCTCAGAAGGACGCTCACGACTACTTCATCAACACGCGCTCTAATCGACCGGCCGAATTAGTCGGTGAGTGGTTGCGCGGAATTACATGGATTCTTATAGTACTTATCGTGTGCAATCGACAATAGTGGGGATTAGGAAATCGCCAGGGTTACAGTAAGCCAGGGTTACAGTAAGCCAGGGTTACAGTAAGCCAGGGTTACCGCAAGCCAGGGTTACAGTAAGCCAGGATTACAGTAAGCCAGGGTTACAGTAAGCCAAGGTTACAGTAAGCCTGATTTGCTGTATTTCAGCCAAGTTCATGGACGGCAAGCTGCGCTCCGGTAACAAGGAGGCAACGGACGAGGAACTAGAGATCCTCATGGACAAAGTCATCGTGCTCTTCCGATTCATACAGGGTGGATGAAATTCATTCTTTCACAAATTTGGAGCCTATTGGATTACTGTATTTATCGTTCACTTTGCAGGCAAGGACGTATTCGAGGCCTTCTACAAGAAAGACTTGGCAAAGAGACTCCTGCTGGGTCGTAGCGCCTCTGTAGACGCCGAGAAATCCATGCTGTCCAAGCTGAAGCAGGGTTGGTGTTCAGAAATCGAGAATTTTCTGAATTCAGAAAAAAAATCTTAAATTCATGAAAAAAATTGTCTCAGAATGCGGCGCGGGTTTCACCAGCAAACTGGAGGGCATGTTCAAGGACATGGAGCTTTCCAAGGATCTGAATATCTCCTTCAAACAGGTGAATATCGAATAGTGACTGTAATCCTCTCACAAAGCGATTATGAGCAAATATCGACTGCAGTTTGAATCGGATTAGTGCTACCCGACGCCGACGCACCCTATACCGTATTTGCTCCATTAACAATAACCCCCCTTTCAAGGGGTAATGTCAGGGCGTTTATTGGAAGTTTCCCTGTAGTTAAAGCGACAAACATTACCAGAAAACTGTCTAACTATAGCACCTGCAAGCGGCCAAGGATGGCGAATTAGGGTCTGTGGGGCGTCTGAGTTGGCCCAATGTGGACTTCACCGTCAACATTCTCACCATGGGACACTGGCCCACTTATACACCCGTCGAGATCCACATGCCCGCTCAGGTGAAGTGACTAGATAGACGCGCGTCGGCAGAGCAGAGCAGCAGTGGGATTTTGGTGTAACATGGCGCTTCGACGCGCCGCCACGCGCGACCACGCAACGCGCGGTCGCGCGTGGCAGGCAACGTTTGTGTTGCTGCCTTTACGGACGCGCGTCATCATTTGTGCAGTTTACGCTCTACATTAATCTCACATCGCAACTTTCTACTCTTCCTTCAGTTGGTGCAATACCAAGAGGTGTTCACTCGCTTCTACATGGGGAAGCACAGCGGCCGGAAGCTCCAGTGGCAGCCCAGTCTGGGCCACTGTCTTCTGAAGGCCAGATTCAAGCCTTCGGTCTGTGTCGAAATTTGGTGATTTTAGAAATTTCAAGAATAACAAATCGTCAAATACAGGTAGAGAAGGAGCTGCAAGTCTCGCTCTACCAGGCGCTAGTCCTAATGCTGTTCAACGACAGGGTCACTTGGACTTTCGCCGACATCAAAACGGCGACTAATTTGGGTGAGTGTAATTTCTGATGTCTTTTGTGTAGAAATTGTGATTAATTATGTCATTTGTTGTTGTCATTATAGACGACGCGGAACTGAAGCGCACCCTGCAGTCGTTGGCCTGCGGCAAGTTTCGGCCCATATTGAAAGCGCCCAAGGTACAGAAATGTCTGATTATTGTCATTATACAATTTGAAGAAACGTCAGTATTGTTCCAGGGCAAGGAAATCGGAGAGACGGACAGTTTCGCCTTCAACAGCGAGTGCAACGACCGCCTCTACCGTATTCGGATCAGCCAAGTGCAAATGAAGGAGACGGTACGTTGTGGAACATTGTGATAGGATTTTGATCAAATGGCGCGTTGCACGGTGCTTATGAGTGGCTTGGCGCTTGCGGAAGCCACTACCGTAAATACTCTAATAAGCCCTCGGGGGGCTTATTTTTCAACCCCCTTCTAGGAGGGGTACTACTATTGGAGGGTGGGTGCGTATTTGAGGGGGAGAGCTTATTAGAGCATTTACGGTATATTGCTCCCTTCCTATGCCGACGCGCGTCTGTCTCTCTTCAGGAGGAGGAGCAGACGGCGACCACTGAGCAGGTGTTCCAGGACAGGCAGTACCAAATAGACGCCGCTATAGTGCGCGTCATGAAGACACGCAAGACCCTCAGTCACAACCTACTCCTATCCGAGCTCTTCAACCAGCTTCGCTTCCCCGCCAAGGTAGAAGCTAGTGGCGTAGCCAGGGGGGGGGGGGGGGAAGCAATCGGGGCAAATGCCCCCCACATGCCGACTTTGCCCCCCCCCAGATGTAATAAATACTATCAATTTTTGCCTGCGTGCTGTAAATAATGCAAATTTTCGTCTGCGGAGCGATATTTAGTAAAAATTTTCGCCTGCGGCACTACAAATAGTGAAGATTTTTGTCTGCTGCGCTAAAAATTAGTAAGACTTTTCACCTGTGGCGCTGTAAAAGTGAATGTTTTGCCTGCTTCGCTGTAAATAACAAGATTTTGTACCAGGTAGCGCTCAACGAATAGCCAAATAATTTTACCCTCCCCATAATTTTTTTGCCCCTCCCACTCGTCAATCCTGGCTACGCCACTGGGTAGAAGCACTCGTGAGTGACTGGACAAACAGCGACCTATGCCATCCATGGGTAGCTGTTATGTATGGAGTGTGGAGTGGAAGTGAATTTGAGAGTTGGCGGTGTGAAGTGTGAAGTTGAGTGGGTGTGAAGTAGCGTGGAGTGAAGTAGTGTGAAGTGGAAGTGCTGTGAAGTGGAGTGAGCGAGCGAGCGAGTCAATGAATCCACAAACGACACCCTGACTACCGTAGTGCCAAATAACCATGACTAACTCGATTACGGTATGTATTCAGCCTGGCGACCTGAAGAAGCGCATCGAGAGCCTGATCGACCGCGACTACGTCTGCCGAGACAAGGAGGACGCCAACGTCTACCACTACGTCGCCTGAGGCTATATTGATCGATTGATGGCAGGATTATTGATATCCATTGGTTTTGTCGCAGCCCTGTGATTTCTCTACGCTGTATGTACGCGCTCTTGGAAACGGCGTACTGTACTTGCGTTGGTGCACTGACGGCGGAAACACGAGTTACATATGCGTGTGCGTTGCTCTTCTGCTGTTATTGTTTGTCTATAGGTAGTTCAGTTGGCTTCATGCACAGGCGCGCGTGTTGCGTTCATTGGTAGGTAGCGAGTTACCTTGACTGGCTCTAAGCGTTTGTCTAGCTCTGTTCTGCTCAGAAACACGAGTCATCCCAGCTGTTCTTACAGAGACAAGGCAAACACGGCTTAGAAGTAGAAGGAACATAGCACGTGAGATTTCCGCTGACAGACTTCCATCTGGAGTCTGATTCTGCTGTGGGCACTATTCCTAACTTGTATGTAGTTTGTGATTGAACGCACCGTCTCGATTGACGTCACTTCGACAGATTGAAGATTAGACGATGCCACGATCTTACAGTATACCCATGGTCTGGCGGACAGCGATACAACGCGTTTCCGCGTCCTTGTTGACTCACCACTCGTATGTAGTTCTGCAGTGAAGAATCAAGCGTGAAACGGTAGCAAACAAACTTGTCACCCCTCTTCGCTAGTGCCTCAATAATAAATGGCCCGACGGGGGAAGGACGGTCCCTTTGCGCCGTTCCGTATAGCCCTTAGAAGGGGGAGGCTGGCGACTAAGCCTCCCCCTTTCCCCCCACAGAGTGATAGAAGCGCTCGCCGCGCTCTCTCTACCATAGGCACCTAGCTAGTAGGCAGCTAGAAGCGCCGCCGTTCGACCTGCCTATTGAGACGCACAGCGGGCGACGTAAGCTGCTAGGATACAAACGAAAGTATGGAATGTGGTCGGAGAAATCTGTCGCGAATTTGACGGAAAATGTTGCCGGTTCCATTGCCTAGTTGCACCGGATGTGTGAGTTACATAAGAAACTGAAATTGTTTACAGAAGCGGGAGTTATAAGCATGTACATACTTTCAGCTCCGATGCGTCTCCTACAAGTACGCCTGCTTCTTCTTCGGAATTGTATCCGCCTGCCTCTTCGCCACTCGTCTCATTCTGGGCATTCTTCTGGCGATCGAACGCTGCGAACAACCCACCGCCCCCACCCCTGGTCTGGAGGAGTATCCAGACTACGAATACTACGATCCCTCGCAGTACGACGCCGCAGCCGCCGCCGCCGAAGCTAGTCGTCGCGGCGACGGCGAGAACTCTGCACTGGAGACGGCGGCGGCCGTCGGCGGCGGCTGCCTCTCCAACTCTGAAATCTTCTTCCGATTCGTCCTGGTAGTTATGTCAGGAGTAGTGGTGCTTGGGCATTTCGCCGCCCTGATCACCGAAGACAAGCTTCTGATTGGCATGGTCATGGGAGCGCAGGTGAGAGAGTTAATGTGGCAGAATGAAAGACAGAGAATAATCAATATGTAGGCTCCACAGAGCATCGATTGACGTTATTGTTCGGGGTCGACAATGCCATAAATACTCCAATACCCTTCCCCCCCCCCCCCCCCCCCCCCATCCGTAGCTCGTCCATGGACGAGACGTCCAAGAGTTGGAGAAGGAGAAGTGGGCTTATTGGCGTATTTGCAGCAATCTTTTTGTCGTCACTTTCTTCTTCTCTCTCCCTCCAGTGGCTGAACCTGACCAGCGAGCTGATCTCCAAGACGAAGGCGGCGCTGATGCTGCTGGGCAACCTCGACCTCTTCATCACCTTCATCACCGTCGTCTTCTTTCTCATCGAACTTTCTACAGCGGTCTCCTTCACCACATGGGTGGTCAGATGGTCTACTCTGCCCTCCCCTCCGGCTTCTGTAGCCGGTAGTAGGAGGAGCAGTAAGAGGAGGACTAGAGAATCGAGAGACAGGGATTTGGATGAGGAAGAGGAGTGCGCGGCGCCGCTCGCGCCGCGCCAGACGCGCAGCACGCGCCTGACGACGGACTTGTGATTACTGTAAGTGTGAGCTTCTGGGGCTGTAGTTTGTGTCATTTCACTGTCACTACTGCGAGTCTTCACGTCAGCGATGGGTGCGAATACAAACAAACATGCGTCACATGTGATCTGTACATCCCTTGGTGTTTCTTAGCCATTCTCGAGTGGCTGCCAAGTACCTTGGGACGAGTGACTGCAATCACGCTCAGATGATGAAGTGTGCTGCCGCTGTGTAGTTTCTGTCCGTTGTTGGTTGCTCTCTCGCTGTTCCTTGTCCATGGATCCTCTCTCCAGAGAAGCTAGTGAGAGGTGCGAGGGGGGGGGGGGGGGTGTAATCTCCGTTTTCCCAATCGCGTGGCGGCGTGTCGTTGCCGTTTGATGGACGACCGGTGCTGCGGCGGTGGCCCTTGGAGAATATCGATTTTCGGCGGCCGGAAGGGCCGGCCGAGGGGGCCGTTGCTGCTGCAGCCTGTCCCGGTTAATAAATTGCTCCGCTCCCTACCGAGAAATGAAATTTCTCCCAGAGCCCACATGGCGCGTGCCTTTTGCTTTCCGCCGGCGCGCCCTTTAGGGCCGTTTAGAGAAAAGGCGATTTCGGGCCCCCTCATCCTGTCACCCCTCCTCTCCTAACTAAAAGGTCTGGGACGCTTCCCATGCATACTGTAGCGGACCCTCGAAAGAAGACCCATATTCCAGGCAAGAGGGGGTTAGCCGCCTAGCTTGCGCACTTCTCTTTCCCCGGGGAATGACTCACAAGTGGCGTTTTGCGCATTTCTCGCCGCTGAGCCATAAGCAAGAGTGGGCCGACTTCTGCTGCCAGCAGTTACCGTAGTGCCGAGCGGTGAGCCAACGGCGCGCCGTGTCGCCTCTCATAAGGCCGCGGTTTGTCGCTCCCGCCGCTAACGATGACTGTACGCCAGTGGTGTGTTTCAGCCCAAGTAAGTGTGGGTATCAATCCTCCTACGGGTTGTATATGTGCTTCATTTGCCCGAATGCGCGCTCGGGCTCGCGTTTCGCCTCTCTTCCGCTATATGTATGTAGCTTCCTAGGCGGGTACCTGTGTGTATCCTTCACCAGCTAGCGGTTAGAGAGCCGTCGCACAGACACACAAAGGGCTAGGTAGGTAGCTGCCCGGCGCTCGGATTCCCCAAGCAGTTGTCCAGCTGTCGCCGTAAAAGCCCGCAGGGGGGGGGGGGTGTTATTAGCCTCTAATCCACCCCTCGTTCGGCCCTGATTGAGCCGCGAAGGCTTCTCGGAACGACTGAGTCAAGGTGTATACGGCTACATACCTGCTCGCCCTATAGCCGCAGCTGTGACCCATTTCGTCAGATACAATGGGGAGTAGTTACCGCTCGGGGTGTACGGTAGGCGGCTAGCGCGCGCAGGCGTGACTCACTCTTACGTATAGCTGACGAGGGGAAAGCGCCAATTTCGTGACAGAGCGCGGTTTGTTGTTCTTCAGACTTTACCTGCTCGTTACTACCTGTGGCCAACCATTGCGACTGACTATGAAGAGTCACGAATGGAGAAGGAAGCTGGAATGAAGAAGAAGCGAGCGCCTCGGAGAGAGATCAACGAATTCGATTGGGTGCTATTCCTTTTGCTCTGTTGCGTCTTCCTATCGAGCAGCGTCGGCGCCGCGCCCTTGCCCCAAGAGGGTATCGCCCGCAGACTCGACTGCGCCATCGGAGTTGGCTTCAGAGTAGGCGGCTGCGCCAACACCGACCTGCGAAATCACGAACTCCGACTGAACAACCTGGAGAACGCCGGATTGAAGAACCACGTCTACGTGAGTGCGCCCTTCAGAATTATTGATTGATTGATTATTGGACAGAGAGAATAATGAGTGACGATACATACACTAGCTGACTCTGCATTCGAACTTCGTCTGGTGGATTTCGTTTCGTATATCGAGTAATCTCGTTTATGTGCCCCGCCGAATAAGTTCCCCCTCTAGACACCCTTTGAAATAATAAGCACCCCGGGCGCTTCTTCGAGGTAATACGGTAGTCGATCAGTGCCTATGTAGGTAGTGCGCTTTAGAAATTACATACCTATATGTGTTTGCCACCATGAAGGGCTCGAGCTTCATACACGGTCTATCACAACCTTTAGCACCCTTAACGTCTTTAGACAACCTTGAGCATTTCCAACCCAATTTCAGGCGCGCACTATTGGCAAGCAGGTGAAGCATCTGCGCGGCGTGGCCGAGAACCACCAGAGGGTCCAGGAGAGCATGCTGTTTCCCTCTGCGCGCCTATCGCCCTCTGAAAGCAAGGACCTTCTGGTGACGTCGCGCAACATGCTGCACAACTTTCCCGACTCTGGCAAAGCTAGGCGGGAGGCCGATCAAGCGTGGTCGCGCACCTTCAAGGAGCGCGTACTCAAGCCGATCACTGCGCTCGATTGGCTCGAGATCTGCTTCGGATTGGCAATCGCCGCCGTCATCGTCTACAAACTCTATGGGTGCGTGGCGGCCAGGAGGAGGAGGAGAAGGAGGTCCGATCAGAACATCACGATCACGGCGCAGCCGGCCCAGCTGCCGCCTTCACAGTCGCTGGCGTCCTACCCCTGCTCGCCCATGCTCCATCACACGTGCAGCGTCCAGGCGCTACAGCAGCAGACGCCCAGAAGCGTCGACGGCGGCTCGGCGAGGAATTTGAACGAGGCGGCCGTGTGATGGTTACGGTAGTCGGCGAATTTGCATTGCGCTACGGTGCAGAGTAACGCGTTAGACACGCGCGCGGCTAGCTATGTAGCTATTTGGATGATATGCGGTTTACAGCTGTGGGACCGTCTTCTGCAATACATAAGTTACTCTCCTGCTGTTAAACGCTGGGATTACTGTCGCTGAAGCTAGCGCCACAATTCCGCTTTGCTGCTATGTCACTCTGTGCTATTCAGTTGTGAGATTCGCTTTCGCAAGAGGCTTGTGCTTAGTAGTGGCCACTTATAGTGTCGTGTGTGCTACCCACTCTGTGAAGACTGATTCTGATACAATGGCGGGTTAACTCATGCTCGACTAGGCCCGCCTTTCTCGTTCCACTGGATTCCATGGTATACTCTGCTGCTGTTTGTTATCTGTTGCGCCTGTCGTGAAGACACTTCGTTTGGTTACTCAACGACTACAATTCAAGACTGCAAGTATTTGCCTTCATGACAAGCGAGGTAGAGATAACCGACAAAATAGCACTACTTTGCAGGCGAAAGGGGGGTGGGGGTGCCGGTGATATGCTATAACGAATGTGTCATATGCTCGTGGGTTACTGTAACTGTCGCACTAATGAATTCGTCACAGTGTGTGCAACAAGTAGCCATCTGCGCAGAACGCCACCAGTTGAGCGCGCGAATTCAATTCAACGCCGCGCGCGATAGAAGTTCGAGTTCGATTCTCGTTGAAGGCAAAACTGTCGATCTTTTTGAATCCGTTCCGTCCGTTTGGCAATCTATAGCGAAAGACGAGGGTTTCTGCCGCAAGCGACGTGATGCCTGCCAAGAAGGGTCAATCCGCCGCTGCCAAACCAAATTCGAGGAAGAAGCAAGTGGGCAATAATAATTCGGTAGAGGAACAGAGAGGAAAGAACATTGCGGAGCGGGATCGGCTTCTGCGGGAGCTCAACATATTGGGAGTGAGTTTAGTTCGTCGCGTAGCAACCTCAACCAACAAATTGTCAAGATTTTGTCTGTGAACGCCACTTTTCGCTCGTCTGAATTTCAGGTGGTGGAACAGTTGGCGGAAGCCGCGAAGCCGACCAAAAGGAGGAAGGCGGACAAAGGCGACGACGACGACGACGCTGTGGTGGTTGTGAAGCGACGGAAGTCGCCTTCCGAACCGCTGGAGCGGCCGCCGCCTCGAAAGAGCAATAGGCTGGAGGGGAAGCGCCAGGTCAACTACAAGGTGAAGGAGAAGACAAGACTGTGGGTTACGGCATACAATGCAACAGTGTTTGTTCACAGTGTAATTATTAGGAGTCGACGTCGATTCGAGAGCTTGTGCTGCCATCGACCTTGGATTCGTCCTTCTCGTCGACCGCCTCGTTCGACGCCAGGAACGACTGGCCGCCTGAGGTGTGTACTGTAGTTTTGGAACGAATACCTTTACAGGAATTTTGTAATACCGAAGAAACGGTTCTCTCACAGGTTCCTAGCGGGCCAGTGGCCTGCGCCCAGCTCTTCGAGAAGTGCCAGACGCGCGGCTCCAACGTCGATTCGGCGCAGCAGAAGCCGGCCGATTCGGGGGAAGTCAAAGAGGAGGAAGACGACGACGACAGTTTGGACGAGCGCCAATCGGTCACCGCCGACGACGAAGGCGCCAAGATTGCCGCCGCGGTGCGGGATTTCTCCAAAAGCTACCTCGCGATCCTGGATGGTGGCTTGGAGGAGAAACCGCTGGTGAAAGAGGAGGGTCAAGGAAAGGACAGGTTTGTCATAGAAGGTGAAGCTATGTAGCTTAAGTGCATGCGTTCAAAAGCGGTGGAATATGCATCCATATTCCATCTTAGTGCGACCGATATTCGCGCACGAGTGAGTCGCTTGTGCGATTTTACAGTTGCCGCTCTACTGTGGTGTGGTGGGGTTACTGGTGCTTGTGCTGTAGAATCTCTCTGCATTCGTTTCTAAACCCAACAAACCTCTCATTCTGTTGTCTTGTATTGCAGTCTGCTCTCCAGCCTGAAGGAGTACCAGTTGGCGGAGGGTGATCGCTTCAAGGTGGTGCAGAAGCGCTGCAGCGCCATAGCTTTGCATCCCTCCAATCAAGGGCTGGTCTTCGCCCTGGGGGAGAAGACTGGACAAGTGGCCATACACCTGAGACCCCACTATCAAGATCGTGGGTTCCTGTCTGTTTGGTTCAGAGTTTCTTTTGGACAAGCCGACAGAGTACGAAGTACCGTAATCCATTCCCTGAACCAACAGGACAGACACTGCAACCTGCGTATTATTTTCGCTTAATTTTGAAGCAAGTTGTAACAAAGAGACTAAAACGTGTTCTGAAATAGCGGAAAGTTAACGAATTTCGGTTTGCTATTTGAGGCGAAAAGGCCACTAATTGTAGGTTGATTTTTTGGGAAATTTTCTGATTTATAGGTTGGTATCTGCAATCTCGGCCAATGGGGGGGGGGGCGATAACAAGAATTTCATTCTTGTTGACCCTTGCCTAGGGGGGGGGGGGACTCCTACGCCCTATTTGCAGCCTCCCACAGCAGCACGGTGCAGTATCGACCTCATAGCGGCCAGGTCAGCTGTCTGAAGTTCCCAATCGAGCAGTCGAATCGACTCTACTCCGGCAGCTACGACGGCGTCATCCGAGCTTTCGACGCGCAGAAGGAGGCTTTCGATGAGGTGGATCCTTATATTATCATGGCTGGCGCGGCAGCGCCAGACCATAATATGTTCCATCCAGGCCGCGCGCGCCTTTTCCCATCGTCACGATATATATTTCTCGGGCTGTGCTAGACGGAATTGGTTGAAATTTGGCACACTAAAGGACTTTATCATGAATAGATTAAATTCCAAATTTGGTTAAAATCGGTTAAGTGTAGCGAAAGTTACAGGCGCAAAAAGGATCGCGGCGCGTTTCTTGTCCCAACGGCGGGGGGTGAATTCTTCGTCGTCTTCTTCTCCTTCTCCAGATCACGCTCTAACGTCCATCAGCATCTCGTCGCGTCGCCTTCTATTGTTTTCGCCACCCACGGTTGTGCGCTTACAGTGCAGCATTTAAGCGCCCCCCCCCCCCCCGTTCAGGAGCCCCTGCATTACGTGCCCCAAATTAGTCCTACTCGTTTTATGCGTGCCTCAGAGTGTTCCCCCAACTCGTTCAGGAGCCCCTGCATACGTCCCCCAAGATTGTCCTACTCGTTTTGTGTGTGCCTCAAGGTGTTCCCCCGCTCGTACAGGAGCCCCTGCATACGTGCCCCAAAATTGTCCTACTCGTTTTGTGCGTGCCTCAAGGTGTTCCCGTGCTCGTTCAGGAGCCCCTGCATACATCCCCCAAAATTGTCCTACTCGTTTTGTGCGAGTGTCTCTTATAAGCCCAACCACAATCAATAAAGTCCAAGCTGCCAGTGACTTACCAGTGACCTCTAAAAGTGATATACCAGTGCCCCTTCTTCGTCTACGGACCACGATGTCAACGTGCTCGTCTACAGGCATTCGCTGTAGAGATGAAACCTTTAGTTATTTAGTTAATTAGTCAGTTAAACTTAATTCAATTTGGCATCGGCAGAACCGCCTTGACGCGTAGAATTCAACGGTGACCACGCCGACCCCCTCCGACCTACCACACATGCCCTGGGGGCAAAAGTGTCGTCTGCGAAGGGGAGTTTCAGTATACTGACAAATTGTTAACAAATTCAAAACACATCAAAACCATATCAAATAGGGGTTCGTTTGAAGCGTCTCGACGAGAAAATTTTAATGGCACCAATGCCGTCGCCCCCAAATATACCACGAGCGCCATTTTTGCAAAAAGGTGCCTCAAAAATCAACGTTTTATTGGCTCATCCAAACATAGCGTTGTAGGGGTTCGTTTGAACCGTCTCACCGAGAAAATTACACTGGCGCTATCCGCGACCCGCAAAAAGGTACCCAGAGCGCTATTTTTGCAAAAAGGTGCCACAAATTTGTAACTTTTGATTGGCTGCTCGGAACATGGCGTTGTTGGGGTTCGTTGAAATCGTCTCGTCGAGAGGAATCCAATGGCGCCGTCGCCGACCCCGTACCACGCACCATGTCCACGCGGAGCCACGCAAACGTGGTCTGGCCACTACTCAGTGTTGCCTTATCCGAACCTAGTCGTGTTGGGGCTCAAATAAATCGCCCTAACGAGAAGAATTTATTTATGAGGGTCCTCAGACTCCATCTGTCAACGCACAACCCCTCCCTGAAGAAGAGAATCCAATAGCGCACCACACACAAACCATGGGGCCAGAGTTTTTGGACCTCATACAATCTCGTTACCCATGTCCTTCCATCACGATGCTTGTAGCGTTCAGTTGTACTTGGTTCAGTTCATGTACTTTACCATCAGGTACGGTACCTCGAATAGTAGTCAAAGAGAATCGCCTGGAGCAACTGTTGACGTAGGACATGATGAAGGGGTTGGATTACCCGCCAAGGGTGATTTTTCCCAACTAAATAGGCATCAGAATGGGAAATAGTTTTTTTCACTTGAGACATAACACTTTTGTGACATGTGTAGCTCACGAACGATGGTAGCGATCTCGGCGATTTTTCGCTCGGCCTAAGCCGAGCGAACCCTATCTGAGAGCTCTGCGTGCGTGCGTGTACGTGCGTGCGTGCGTGCGTACGTCACGCTCGCTTCGGGCTTATACTCACGCTCTGTAAAATTTCGCGAAATTCCGAAAATACCGTCCGCCATTGATTTTGCTGCGCCTACAGTACGCCGTCCATATAAGACGCGCTGAGGAAAGGCGTCTACGCGCGCGCGCAATTGAACCGAGTTATAGGAGCATCGTACTGTAGCCCTAGAGCCACCAACGCCGTCCACCCCAGCGGGGGAGCCCCCAGTGTGTAGCGTAGATAAGGCGCGCCTGTACAATTCGGAGCGCCTGCTGACATTGTACATTGTGAGTGGCTAGAGATAGTCAGTGGTCCGAACAGCCTGCGCCTCATCGTCGTCAGTCCAGCCTGCTCCGACGCGTTTCTGTGCCTCCGTCTGCTAAAACAATCACGCGGAGTGCCTATCTTGACAAACTCAAGGAGTGTCACGTATCACTTGTTCTGGTACGGTAATGCAAATGTCGAGGCCGATCAGAAAAGTTTGCGAGAATCCACCACCGACAATCTCGAGTTATGATTTTTTGTAAAGTCAGAAAAAAGTTGAAAATTGAATAAGTTCTAAAATTTGGGTCGTGGGTCGTTGGGGGCGTAGAATACTAATAGAATTTAATGTGACTTTTACAAGTACGCACAACAATTGAAAGGAATAAATGTCAGTACTGTAATGCTAACTTTCAGAACACTGTCCATCTCGGTTCTGCGCCGTCTCTGCCGTCTCAGTATAGAAAATGCCCGATCGAATGAATTCGATCCATCCTCCACATTCGAACTCTCGTCTCAGAGGCTAGAAACTATTTATTGCGGCCGGGCGGGGCCTCTTGGCTGAGAATGGGACCATGTCGATCACTACTCAAGTCCACCTCCTTGCGGAGACTAGCTACTGGAGGATGTCCTCAGATTCTCAGCAGGCAAACGGAGACTGGTCATTGGGTGCCGAAGCGACGGCTGCCAGTCCAGACGAGCCGCTTGCGCAGGCGCGACAACCTGCTTCCCCAAAGAAGGTCGACCGTGGTCGAAGGAGCTGCTGCTTCTGTCAACTGGCCGCTGGTTGCCGCTGTGGTTATTGGAGGGGGAAGTCTGGCGTCGTGGCTGTTGTGGCAGCGAAAACCAAGAAAGGTGGTCCACGGCGCTACCACTGGGACGGGCGACGGCGCTGCCAAAGACTCGCCAGAAGGCGCTTCCAAAGCGGCAGGCAGCGGTCGCGTCATTCTTGGCTTCGTAGCGGACGTGGCCGAAAACGCGGCACCCTCTGTCGTCAACATCCGCGTCACTGACAGGGCGCGAATGCACCGTTCGGCGTACTTTGGATTACGGTAACACACTCCTCTACTCAGTCTTGTACTACGTCCCTCGCCAACAAGTGTAGTCTTACGTCGTAAATGTCGCTGTTCAGTGGACCTTCCCCAGGTTGACGGTCAGGGGCGGCTCAGGTTTTGTCGTTAGAGAAGACGGCCTGGTGGCCACGAATGCGCACCTGTTTAGGTACGCCCACGAACCTCTCATCAAGGTTGTGTTGCTGCTTTCCTTAGGTTGATTCCTGATAATTCATACAGTGTTATAAGGGCGTTTTGACTGCAGGTATATCTCGCCGACGGGCAGGAGTGCACGGCCGAGTTGCTGGCTGTAGACGACTCGCTCGACGTCGCCGTGGTCAAGATCAAGGACGCGGTTTGTTGGGCGCAAGCTGGATTTCACTGTGGAACTTCAAATGTCTTCCATTATTTGGTTGCAGAAGAAGCTTCCTCGTCCCCTGAAGCTGGCCGACTCGGAGAAGGTGCGCGTGGGGGAGTTCGTGCTGGCCATCGGCAGTCCCTTCAACATTCTGGAGAACGCCGTCAGCTTCGGCATCGTCTCCAAGGCCAAGCAGACGCTGCACGCGCCCGGCCTCAACCACCGAATACCCTACATCCAGACGGACGCCGCCATCAACGTCGGCAACAGCGGCGGCCCGCTCGTCAACCTGGTATGCGGCCACTGCGTTGACTTGACAACACTCGTTGGCAGCTTCGCAAGAAGCGAGACATTTGCTTCGCAGGACGGAGAGGTGGTGGCGATCAACGCGATGAAGGTGGCGTCCGGCGAGAGCATAGGATTCGCCATACCCTCCAACTCCTTCGCCGACTTCCTTCGAAGGGTCGAGGAAGAAGAAGGCAAAGCCGGTGGGCTGCGCAGTTGCGAGACTTTGGACATTGCTCGATGCGTTCAGTTGCCCTGCTCGAGCGTGGGAATTTCTCTCTGGTTCCAGAGAAAGCGAGGGGCCCAACGCCCCAGGGCGGTCGACTGCTAGGGGGGCTGCTTGGTCGTTGGCGCAAAGATGAGAGCGCTCGACCGTTTCTGGGCATCGCCTACATCGTGGAGCCGTGTGAAGTGGAAGACGTCGAGAAGCACGTCATTCACGAGCGCAACTGCATCTTTGTACACAGCGTCGATCTGCATTCGCCCGCTCACAGGTACGGTAAGCCTTCGACATGTTGATACATAGCTGCCCGATTTATAGCAACTCTGTGCGTAAGAATCCCGCCACTGCAGAGCCGGTCTCCGGCCTGGCGACACTATTGTGGAAATCAACGACAGGAGCGCGGAAAGTCACGAGCTCTTACAAGAGGAATTCAGGTGAGCGAGCGCCATTTGTCGTCTGTCGCCAGCCAGAGTTGTAACTCGCCACAACTGCCCTCTAATGACCCATCGCGTGGGTGGGTGTGTGTGTGTGTGGGTACTGCTTGTTGCGAAGACAAACGAGGGTTGGAATGGCAGCCCCAAAGGGGTGGAGAGGGGAGGTTCCCCGCTGGCTGATTGATTGCTCTTGTTCCAGGGAAGATGGCGGCGGCGGCCGAGGGCCGTCTTCGTCTCAAGATCATCCGCCATGACCTTGAGCTGGCGATTGATGTGGATCTGGCCGAAAGCCGTAGAACTGCCGATGGCCGCTCCAGCCGCTCCGCGCTTCGCGTTGAGTGCCTTCGCCGCCGGGCTTCTTCCCCAGCTCCCTCATTCATTCTGAATCATAAATGTGCGTGCGTGCCTCGCCTGTGACGTTAGGTGCAGAGGACTTGTTGCGTGCTCTCCACTGTCGGAGTGCTAATGCGGTACGCTGTTCATTCTGGCTGGCTCTCTAGTCCTGTGGAAAAAGGGGCTCATATCCGTCATTAGTCGTCGAGGCCGCCTGGAGAGACGACAGCGGCGCCTGGACGGGGAGAGGAGACAGACGCCGTCGTCGGCCGGAAGCGACGAGGGCCGGCTCGCGGCGGGATAATAAGGCTTGGCGCGCCCAGCGCCGGCGCCCTTCCTTCCCCCCACCGCCGCCGCCCAGTTGTTAATATCAGAAGCGGCGACGCCCGAGGACCCATTCAGTTCATACCTTCAAACAATAACGGGGCCTGGTCTCAGAGCTCGAAGTGTCCGGCCGGCGAGTCTTCTGGCGCCTTTCCCGCCTTTGGCGGGCCCCTGTCCTTTCGTCGACGCGTCGTTTAGTTGCGCCGGCGAGAGCTTTCTAGCTGCGGCGGCGTCATCGTCGTCAGGCAGGGCATACCGCCGCGGCCACTGACTGGCTTGAGAAGTGTTGATAAGGTCTGTGGGGGGTTTGGCGCTAATTGAGTCGGCCGCTGAAGGAAGCCAGGCCGCATCACGCTGGCCCTTAGAGTTTAGCGCCGGAGGACGAGCACTCTCGCTCGCTCTCTCTCTCTCTACTCGCCTTCATCCTCACACTCAGTCTTCCTCGTCTGTTTCCCCGGGCATTTTACCTGGGGGTTGTGATGTAGAAACAAGTAAGGCGTGCGACACACGTATTCGTGTTACTGTGCACAACGGAAGGGTTCTCTGAACCTTCCTGGTGAAGTTACGACACGCCCTCCAGTGTTTGCTGTTGTGGTATGTACATATGCATACGTACGTTGCGAGGGACAAGCAAGTACGTTTGTACTGAAGCGACGTAGTGTGTGTATAGTGTAGTCTTGTCCGCGCTTCTGATCAAAGCCGCTTGTCTACAATTCTATCTGTGAGATGCCTAGGCTGTGTGGTCCGACTGTCAACTCTCACTGGGCTCTCAAATCCCTCTCAAAAACACACACTCCTTCGTTCCTCCCTTGCCGCGCACACAGCAGCGGCTCACGAAGCAAACCGGCAGAGGGACGACCGCACACAGCTAGGCACCCAAAACAACTGCCTCGAATCAGGGAATCACAGCGGCTTATAAAGGCTTCGGATGCGCGTGGCGAACAAACAACAAGAGCGTGCACATTGACGTGATATCACATAGAAACAGTGGCAACAGGACGCGCTCCAGGGGCTTGGCTTCGCTTGGAGCGCGCAGCGGGAGGCCGACGAATGTCTGACGAAAAGTTCACGCTGAAGGGAGGCACTGGCACTGGCAGGCGATCGGCAGATCACATGGAGGGCCCATCCGGCGGTCGACGCCCTCGTCGACTCGAACCGGGGAGTGGTAGGCAGAGTAGTCCTTCCAGTGGTGGTGGTGGAGCTGGTCCTCTGACGAGCGCAGTCCACTGGAGTACACCCTGGGCCACAGCCGGAGAGGAGGAGGAACCACTGGAACCCGACTCTTGAACAGGGGATAAGCAGTGCCGTGCGTTGTTTCCTGTCCGCTACCATGTGGGGAAAGGGACAGGGGTTGGACAACCGAAGGGCAAAACGTCAGGAAAAGCAGGACGGCAAGAAACGCCGATTGGAAGAGCGCGAAAGGGGGGCTCGACCCCGGGACAACAAAAGGCTTGCGAAAGACGCGCTCGCGAGTATTTTGCGTCTGTTTTGTGGGACAACCGCCAGGGGGAAGAAGGCAGCCGACGAACGCAGAGGAAGACCGTTTGGGAGTGGGCGAACTAGACAACTCGTTGACTCCGAGTTCGATTCCTAAGTTGGGAAGCGCGTTTGTCCCTAGGATAACTTCGCTCGAGTTGGGGACGCACTGATACACTATGTCAACTGGCTCACTACCGGGGCTATCGAGCAAAGTGGGCAGTGGGACTTGCGCCACGACTTTCACGAGGGAGCCAGAGAACGATTTCAAGGTCGGCATAATCGGTTGGGAGAAACGATCAACCCAAAACGGCCGTGGAACTTCCGCGACTAACTTGGCGAGCGCTGGCACGCCCAGAACACTAACTACTGATCCCGTATCGATGATAGCACGGGGAAACGAAACGCCTGCGATCTCTACAGGCACGCAGAAGGGATCTCCTAACGGATTCGGTGTCGTTTCTGCAACGGAACTATCATGTTTTGCGTGCGGAGAATCACTCGCCGAAGCAGCGGTCGGCGGCGCGGATGGAGCAACGGAGGGCGGGGAAGAAGCGGTCGGCGGCGGCGCTGAAGAAGCGAGCGGCCGCGACGAAACCGACGAAGAATTAGCGCAATCACGCGCCAAGTGACCGGGCCTGCGGCAAGCGTAGCAGACACGCGGCAATCGACGAACACGGGACAGCGGAACGGAAGGCGAAGGCAGCGGACTGCTCGCGGCGCTCATCGTTTGAACGCTCGCCAAAATTTCCGCCTTCATTTCGGCAAGCTTAGAAGCTTGCTCTTTCTCAAATGCGACTAGACTCTTTGCAACTGCGCACGAAACGCCTAACACGACGGTGCGCAAATTCGCGGGAAGGGCCGCCAGAAAGTCGCTTTCTGGGACGGGCTTACTCAAACGAGGCGCCATCTCAGGCGGAAAACTCAGAGGATTTCTAGGTCACACCTACTCACTCTCTGCGAGGGAAGGGGACTTTTGGTTCGACAACTCGGACACCATGTGAGATGCCTAGGCTGTGTGGTCCGACTGTCAACTCTCACTGGGCTCTCAAATCCCTCTCAAAAACACACACTCCTTCGTTCCTCCCTTGCCGCGCACACAGCAGCGGCTCACGAAGCAAACCGGCAGAGGGACGACCGCACACAGCTAGGCACCCAAAACAACTGCCTCGAATCAGGGAATCACAGCGGCTTATAAAGGCTTCGGATGCGCGTGGCGAACAAACAACAAGAGCGTGCACATTGACGTGATATCACATAGAAACAGTGGCAACAGGACGCGCTCCAGGGGCTTGGCTTCGCTTGGAGCGCGCAGCGGGAGGCCGACGAATGTCTGACGAAAAGTTCACGCTGAAGGGAGGCACTGGCACTGGCAGGCGATCGGCAGATCACATACAGTAGTCCGCAGCCAGTCCCGATTCCGACCAGTTTGCGTGACGATTTCGCCCGGGCCTTGTCATTGTTGCTCTTCCGAAAGCCGTTATGGCTAGCTGCTGTGCGGGCACGATATTCAGAGTTCAGACACGCACGACAATCCCATGCAACAATCAGTCGTCCAGCTCGGCCGTTCCGCCAACTGATGTAGTAGCGAAAGGTTCGCCAATTCTCTCAATTCCTCGTCCGCTGAGAAAATTTCCGAGTCGGCAAGCCTCTGATTTGGTTGACAAACAGCCTGACATCGCCATCGTATCACATTTGGAGCCTACGTATTTGTGGCCGTGCTGTCTTCAAAGTCGACTAGAATGGCGACAACGGCAGCTGCGAAGCACCGAATGCTCGTCTGAATTTGGCCCCTGCACCAAGTGATGGAGGTAGGGATCATGGGTGAGTTAGCTGTGGTCTGCCCGTCGCGTCGACGCTCAATTTGACGTTCAGAATTCGCCTCGTGGTACTCGGCGCCGGCTGCGTGGGCAAGCCGGCTTCGGTTCAGCGCTTTCTCTTCGACCAGTGAGAGCGGCCAGCGCCAGAACAAGGTCGAAGGCGTTGCGCTCGCGACTGTTTCGCCGTTCAACGGCCAGAAGATCCAACTGGAGCTGCTGGAGCACGGCCGACACCATCGCGAGCTTCCGGGGCATGCGGCGCGTAGCCGTGGCCTGCGGGCAGGCGTTCGCGCTCGTCTCCTCCCAAGACAACTGCTGCAGCTGGGACACGGTGCAGCAACTGTTCGAGGAGATTCCAAGCTGCGCCGAGGACGATCGGGACCACCTGCCCTGCGTTGTGGTGGGCAACAAGACGGACCTGAGCCCCCGACTCCGGGTGGTCGATGGGCGCAGGTGGAGAGCTGGGCACGCCAGCGTAGCGGCGCCTTCCTGCAGATCGGCCTTGTCGAATCC